>PPNS03000008.1:0-281708 GCA_003708225.3 Williopsis suaveolens | reverse complement strand
AGAATATATTATGAGAACAAATTGTGCTTTGTGACAGTGAGAGCAGTTCCACCTTCTAAATTCTCACTGCATGCGCCCGATTAATTAGATGCAGCCGCCCGCTGCAGGAAACACGGTTCGAACCACATTTACTGGTATTTTATTTCGTGTATCCGAGAAATCACAAAACAACAAATTCAATCCCATCAACAAGTTACCAGCTCTCTGAGTTGATTCGAAGGACAACATAAGACGGTAGACCTCTAGAATGCTCAAAAAATCCAACTCCAAGAATAAGAACAAACAGAAAAATATGTTCAAACGTTTGAACGGCCCTGGAGGACCCCAATCCCAATCTCAATCTCAGTTCCAACTGACGGCGGGTTCAGGAGTATTCGCTTCTGAGAATATTGAAGGAGGATTCTAATTGAGAAGCGAAACAACAATGAATTTGGCTTGAATATATCTGAATCTTCTCACTTTTTTGGTGAAACCATTGAAAGATTCGCAACAGCATGTGGCATTGTCTTAATCTTCTTGGTCATACTAAGAATAACTGTGAGCATGAGGCCTTCAAATACTTCTCTGATCTATAGGGGATCAGACAGCCAGTGTATGCAGATCCTAGGAATATCAGCAACTATCATGGCACTGTACGCATCTGCATTTCCTGTTATGCTTTTAGTGACGGACGCTATAAGCAAGAAGAGAGAAAGTACTGGCACCACAGGGAGAGTTGCAACCTCAGAACATGCAGGTTTCATGGCCTGGACATTTCTCCTAGTTATGGTTATATTTTCCATCTCTGTATTATCAATTATCATGTCGATCTTGATAACGAACACTTTTTCCCCCCGCAAGACGAAACTTCCTGATGAAGAATCGGGTAGCCAAGCCAATGCTGAACTGTTACTTACTCAGCATGATTCAGCATCAACATCAAATGGCATCGCCTCATCCTCCCGTGTCCCAGGTGCAGGCCCTGAGCCAGGTTCAAGTTCAGGATCTGTTTCAACAAATATGAGCACGTCTATTAGAGATTCAGGTGCACCGTTAAAAACGTTAGAAGGTCATGTCTACAACAGTGCTAAAGTTCCAGCAGCTTTGGGTAACTTTGGGGGATCGATACAAGACGTTTCAAGCCCAAGAACAGCATTTGACCAAGGTGTCCCTCGGATTGAAAATGTTCTCCAGCAGAAGACCTCCAATCTGAAGGGAGTGGGTCAATCACGAGCACTTAGCTCAGTTCTGTTGCCCCAAAGGCATGGTGTTATTAAATAAGAAATGGTCAATTTGCTAGATTACACAAAGTTGTAAAATTATTAATACATACAGTCATAACAAGAGCAATATATAGTTCAAATAATAGAAGAACCAATGAGGCATAAAACGATAACGGCTTCTGCAGACTGCTTTATCGCAAGCATTGATGGTAGGTGAGTTACCTTAGTTTGAAAATAATAGTTTTGAGTATCAGCCTCATCAATGGCCATCATCTTGACAGGAACCACGGACCACTAGAACAGTTTTTGTATGGAGCTGATCTATGTTTAATTCTCAAGTTCGCAACACTTCAGGGAGCACTTATCGGTTCATCTAGCGGAGAAGAACAAATTAACGCTAAAGGTATGGCCATCTATGATCTTTAGTCCTGAACAAGGGTTCGACACTGATCTTGAAAAAGCATGAAGCAATGAATAAATGATATCACACGTCTTCAGAATCATGTGAACTGTCAAAACTGAGAATCTCGGAAAATAGGCTTTGAAATCTTTTGTCGTCATCACTGTTCACAGTTATAACTTATTGCCGCCTTGACAATCAGCTTCATACCAGACGGAACTGTTGAAGAAGAAAATTGGACTCTTCAGATAGCTCAACGTTTTTCCGCGGAATCCAGAATAGGGGCCGTTAGATTATCCATTTTGATTTAGTAGTGGCGGCTTCAAGAATTTTTACATGACTAAGTGCTATCACTGTAAACATGTGGCGATGATTCGTTCAACTAAAATTTGCAAGGATCGAGAATAGGATTATATTAGGTAGACTGCAGCACTTGAGGCCCTTACAGAATTGGAATGCACGGCTTTGGGGCAGTTCATACTTGAGCATGGGACGGAAATGGCCATAAAAGGCTGCAGGCAAATCAATTATCAAAGAGATGTTGCACCTATAAATAATAAGCTGTCAGAAAAAGGCGGTAGACCGATCATCTTCGTCCCTGGGGTAATGAGCACTGGTTAACATGATCGTGTTGAACCTTGAAAGTTGACACGATAAAAATGTCACCAGACTTCACTGTCCATTGGCAAGTGGCAAGTTTTTTAGAACATGTTACATTCAACATCTACAGCTGAACCTCATATTTTATCATATAGGTGTGGAAAGGCCAGATTTTTGTTGCTTGTGAATTGTGGTGATCTCTCTGGTGCATGATGTTCGGATTTAAAGAGGACATTTAGACGTGCATGATAGAGGGTAACGGAATTATCTGTGAAAACATCTCAATTTTCACCGATATTGGGAGAATGTTATATCTTGTTAATGATCAACCATAAAACGAAAAAATCTATCAAATGACTGTACGACAATTTGACAAATACGACATAATGCAAACATCCGAGTTGCCAGTTGGCGAGTCCCAACACTGATAACTCTTATTGAAAGGTTCCAAAACTATGAGTCTTGAGACTACGCTTGCCGCTAAGTATGGTAATATCCCAAATTTCTCCAATCCTGTTATCCTTTCTCTTCAGAAATTTCTCGCTAGAAGGCACCAAAGATTAGCTATCCTCTGAATCCTGATCAATTTCATCCAAAGATTAAGCAAATCCTTATAGCCAAGCTCAAACTTCGATCTCGTCTACAATGCATACCGATCGAAAAGCAAAAATGAGAACAAGGATCTAGTTGGAAGTTGGTAAGACTATATCTTTGGAGTTGGCATTACAACAGGGTAAGCGGCGTTCTTCGCCATAGCTCACTACAAATAGGGTGAATTTTTTTTCTGATACTCTACCGTTAATAAACATGAAAATGATTTTTGCCTCTTGGATCCTAGTAGAGTTTTCAAAGAGTCCTTGTGAAAGGTTAAAGTCGAAAAAACATCTGTACCTAATCTCTTTAGTTCCACGGTCATAATGCAATTCAACGCAGAGATGCAAAGATGGTGCAGTGGTTCTTCTACTTTTTCTGTAATTCTCTAGGGATTTTTCAGGATGCCCCAAGGTCGCCCGAAAGCTCTTCACAACCATGATACAGAGAAGCGCTCGGCGTCTCTTAAGAAGTGTAAAGGGCAACAAGTTACAATAGTCCTGTTAAAGAGTGGTCTTTGAATATTGCTTAATGTGCATGAGATTAAAATGAACCTAGGACCAGGGATCAAAGGATCAATATATACCTTGGTTTCTTTTGTAATATCTCAAGTTTGACTGAACCTTGGGTTAACCACCACAATCAGCATAGGATTAATTTGGATTTGAATTGGAATTCAAATTCCTCTGGTTTAGTGCCAGCTTCTAGCAATGGGAAATAGGGTTCAAAAATCTTCAAAGACAATCTCATTCTTCCTATCAATCTCAAACAGCAAGCTGATCTCTAAACTCCTTTCAATATACGATTTCACATAACCTTTTCAATCCGCAATTGTGTTCTGGATGTTTATATCTTGATGTATAGATATATTCCAACCATAGTGTCAAGATAGGTGAAGTAGTATTTACACTAGAACTTAACGATGAAGGAGGTGTCATCAAAACGTAGGAGAGTACATTAGTAATGAGGCCATATTAGTGCTGAATGAATCAACCAATTTTGAACGAAGTTCCATTAGGTTTAGTTTGAGGGTATGATTCAAAAAGATATTACTTCAGTATAAGTATTGATGCTGGAATTCCATAACTCACCAACTTATAACTATTACAACCTCCAGTGCAGTAGTGTTCCATACAAT
This sequence comes from Williopsis suaveolens, assembly GCA_003708225.3. Classification (NCBI taxonomy): domain Eukaryota; kingdom Fungi; phylum Ascomycota; class Saccharomycetes; order Phaffomycetales; family Wickerhamomycetaceae; genus Williopsis; species Williopsis suaveolens. The sequence continues at coordinate 277,777 of PPNS03000008.1, read as the reverse complement.
TCTGTCACTATGAGCCCGATATCAATACAATAACGACTAATGATTTTTAAATTAGCTCTTTCTATACAGAAAAGCACATCAAATCACTGATATCTTTTCAAATAGGCTTCCCAACCAGCCTTTCTATAACGTTCACCTTCCACATTTGGATCCCTTCCCTTGCCAAATAATCCTCTACCGACGATGATGATATCAGAACCACCAGCGACAACTTCGTCGACAGTTCTGTATTGTTGACCCAGAGAATCACCTTTATCATCCAATCCCACACCTGGTGTCATGATGATCCAGTCAAACCCCTCCTCACGGCCACCCATGTCTCTCTGAGCGATGAATCCGATACAGAAGTCCTTATCGCTCTTTGCGATCTCAACGGTCTGCTCCGTGTACACGCCATGGGCCAACGAACCCTTCGAGCTCAACTCAGCGAGCATTAGGAGACCCCTAGCCTCCTGTGTGGTCTCTTGAGCAGCTTCCTTCAGGCCTCTCACGATACCAGCGCCAGTGACACCGTGAGCATTGGTGATGTCTGCCCAGGATGCGATCTTGAAGGCACCACCAGCGTATTGTGCCTTCACTGTGTTGCCGATATCAGCAAACTTGCGGTCCTCAAAGATAAGAAAATTGTGCTTTTGAGAGAGCTCCTGTAATGGCTTGATAGTACCATCCAAGGTAAAATCATCAATGATATCAATGTGGGTCTTCAACAGGCAGATGTAGGGTCCCAATGTCTCAACAAGTTGCAACAGTTCTTTGGTGGTACGGACATCAACAGAGGCACACAGATTGGACTGTTTCTGTTCCATCAACTCAAAGAGACGCTTAGCTAGTGGAGATGGGTGAGCCTCTGCTCTCTTTGTGTATGATAATGAGGTGACCATGGCCATAAACTCGCTTCAATCCCTTTAATTAGTTCATTTGAATGTCAAGGATTGGGGGAGATTTCAATTTCGGCGAGTGTTTTTAGAAAAGTTTCTGATTACGTCAAAAGTGAAAAATTTCTGGTTGTTCAAGAAAACTCGAACTTTTGAATCAAAAGGAATCCAATACACGCAATTAAATCACAGTAACGAACGCCAAGATGGACCAATTGAACCCAAAGGAGCAACAACAATTCCAGGCTCTCGTTGAGCAGAAGCAGATGAAGGACTTCATGCGTCTCTATTCCAACTTAGTTGAGCGTTGTTTCACCGACTGCATCAATGACTTCACCTCTGAGAAGTTGTCCAGTAAAGAAGAGACTTGTGTATTGAAGTGTTCTGAGAAGTTCTTGAAGCACTCTGAGAGAGTCGGATTGAGATTCCAAGAGCAGAATGCTGCCTTGACGCAACAGATGAGACGTTGAAATGTTTTCGCCACTACCACAGCATTCAGTGCGATGGTTTTTTACATGTATATATGAATACTACTCCCTTGCTTAGTTATAGAACCTAGTAAGTTCACTCTTCATTAAACATCTCAATCATCTTATCAACTTGCACTTGCATCTCTTTACCCCATACATAGATATCTGTTCCTGTTTTGTTATACATCACTGCGTTGGCGAAAATCAACAGTATATCCCTTTCGAGTTCATCCTTAGTCTTAATACGTCCATCTTTCACCTTCTGTTTTATCGTTTTCAAATCAATCGGTTGCTTGATAAGTTTATAGTAGTTCGGAGCACCTGATTCATTCACGGGTGATTCAAATGTTGAAGCGTACTTATACGATGAGATAGATGATAATAGCGATTGTGCCACTACTTGTAGCTTTTTATTTGGTGATACTTCCATCTTAGCCTTCTTTCTAGGTGGTTCTTCGTCGTCTTTAGGTGTTTGTGGTTCGTCTTCACTGATAATCGTACCGTCCAATTCACCTTTATCTATTTGTTCAATCTCATCCAATAGTTTCTTGTATTCTTTTTCATCGTCTAGGATCTTGGTTACCATGCTGTCTTTATAAGCTTGATAAACCTTTGTAACTAAACTCTGAAACTCTTGTCTATCCAACTTGATCCTGAAGTAGTCATTATTCTCCATTATATGTATCTGTGAAGAATTAAAGATCTTTGTTATTGACAATATCACATCTCTTATGGTTACGGGTGTCATTGTGTCAATAGAAGAGCACTCTCTCATTTGCTGTCGGAGAAATAGCAGGAGTGGGTGTGTATTAATAACACTGGTCATCTTGGTCAACGATATTGTCTCCTCAAGGGACTTATGAACAAAGGACTCTATCACCCTCAGTACGATCAGGCGGAAGGGATCGAGTTGGTGAATATATTGTGGTTCCGTCATTCTGGAAACACACTAGAGGACTTCCTTGTTGAACTTCTTGTATTCCCACAGAACAATTGTGTCCCACTGTCTCGTATTTTTTGGTGGTTTTGTTGTTGTCATCTGCCATCGTTCACGGGCGACCAGAGGTAAAACGGTTTCGCGAAGAGAGAAGCGGTGATGCGTCACACTAAGCGCGTTTCTGTTTTGGTAATTCAAATGTTATAACATGTTATAGCGTTTCACAACGTGTTTCGTTGTGTATTTGCAAGGTCAAAATCGTACAACAATGATCAAGATCCCAGAATACATCCCACTGTCGCGGGATATGCTTGGTGATCTCCAGAGAATCAAAGATCATTCCATACCACCAGAGGAACTCAAAGACACTTATGACAAGTTGCTAACTTCCGCGCTAGAATTCGTTGATCAAATCTTAGAGACACCAACTAATTCGAATTCTTATGAAGAAAAAAGTTTGAGTCTCTTAGAGGACATAGTGCAGTCCTTCGATAACTTAGCCAGATCACAACAGGAATCAAGAGTGTTCAGTAACACGTTAAATGAAACGAGGAGGATGATTACAGAGAAGATGTATACTGAGCCTGAATTATCTCTCGAAAACCTTGATCATTTTGAAAGAGTGGACTTGGATAGAAACTTGTTCTCGAGGGTGCTCAAAAAGGAACTTCATGAGAAAGAGGAAAGATTAAACTATCAATCAAACCATAACGAGGATCCAGATTTTCAATATTTAAAAAACGCTGCTTTTATCGTAAACCATCCGTTGGACCCATTGCCAGAAGAGAATGATGATGATGACGAACTACAAGTTGAAGGGGGCAAAATCGATTTGCGTTGTCCATTATCCCTAAAGATCTTTGAAAACCCTATGAAGAGTACCAGATGTGGACACACTTTCGATGAGGAGGGTATCAGAGGGACATGGAGGCATCAGGCTGAACCGTGTCCTGTTCCTGGATGTGGTAGGAATTTGAGATTGACCGATTTTGAGAAGGATAGGTTAATGAATCTAAGAGTGAAGAGCTATTACGGATTGCAGAAGAAGTTGGAGAACGATGCCCATGTGGAGAAATTGTGATGTTATATATTGTAATACTTTACTGGCTCATTATATTATCAAGCCTGTAAAGCTAGTAGACCTTTCCTCTTTCTCAGACATTGGTGTGCAAATCTGGAAGATTTCCGAATTCAATTATTTCCGAGACTTTTTGCTCATCCAACGTTTGATACTCTCTCATCTGGGAGTTGAGCCACTTTCCCTTCTTCCACGAAACCATAAAGTCACTTAAAGGATGAGAGGAATCAAGGCACAGTGGACTTCTAGGAGGTTCCAGCACTCTCTTCCAAGGAGCATCGCGCAACTTTTCCAGGACCCACCATCTTCACAGTCCCAGCTAACCATCCACGGGTATGTCAGATCTGTTCGTTCATTGAAGAAAGTGTCATTTGTGGACCTTTCAGATGGATCAAGCCATCAATCACTGATGTGTGTCCTTAAACCTGAACAGTCAGAAGGTTTGAAAACTGGCCAATCTGTTAAATTTGTTGGTGAATGGATGGAATCGAAGGGTAAGGGACAAGAGTTTGAATTGAAAGCACATGACGTCGAAGTTATCGGTGATGTCTCTGACACATACCCCTTGCAAAAGAAACTTCACTCTCTGGCTTTCCTTAGGTCGATACCTACATTGCGTTGGAAAACTGGATACTTATCTTCGATCCTGAGGTTTAGATCTCAGGTGGATACAAGACTTCATAAATTCTTTCAAGAGGAAGGATTCTTCAAAACAAACCCTCCAATTATAACAGGTTCAGATTGTGAAGGTGCCGGTGAACTATTTACTTTGGATTCCAAAACGACACCTGGGTTCTTTGGTAAACCCGCATATCTTACGGTGTCCACTCAATTGCACTTGGAGGTGCTCTGTGCCTCATTGGGAAAAGTCTGGTCCCTGAGTCCAACCTTCAGAGCAGAGCAGAGTGATACAAATAGACATCTCAGTGAATTCTGGATGCTTGAAGCCGAAGTTTCGTTCGTTGATGATGTACATCAGCTGACAAAATTCACAGAGAAGATGATAAAGAGTGTCGCTAAGGACTTGGTGGATGATACTAATGGCATTGCTACCAATTTGATCAAGTCACAAAGGTCAGAAGATGGGAAAGATGAGTTGATCAAGAAACTGCAAGACCGCTGGCAATCATTGAACTCATCAGAATGGGCATGTGTTAAGTATGTCGAAGCCCTTGAGATCTTGAAATCCTCTGGTTTTCAGTTCAAGATTCCATTGAGGTATGAAGACGGACTAGCTTCAGAACATGAGAAATGGCTCTCTGGTGAATATTTCAAAGGTCCTGTCTTTGTGACTGATTATCCAAGGGAGATAAAACCATTCTACATGAAGTTGAATGACGATAACAAGACTGTGGCATGTTTCGACCTATTAGTGCCAGAAGTTGGTGAGATTATCGGTGGATCCGTTAGAGAACACTTGTTAAGCAAACTCACAAAGGAGATTGAAGATAGAGGAATGAACAAGAGTGATATGGAGTGGTATATCAGCACAAGGGAGAACGCCACGGTACCTCACGGTGGGTTTGGTCTAGGTTTTGAGAGATTGATTTGTTACCTCAGTGGTGTTGGGAACGTTCGTGATGTCGTTCCATTTCCTAGAGCTTTTAAGGAGTGTGAGGCCTGAAAAGCTACACAGGCATACTTTTGGTTATGAAGATTATACTGGGCATACCTGTGACTCTTCAGTACGACCAGAACCGGTTACATAAATAGTAGTAGAAGACATAAATATTAATAGAAGACATATAAATATTAATAGAAGACATATAAATATTAATAGAATATCTACGTACAAAAGAAAGTGCGCCTACCGCCTCTCCCCCACAATTCGAGCTAGCCTGGGGGCTTGAAGGACCAGGGACAAACAACCGCCAACCCTTCACAAAACGGGGCCATCACTGGAAACACCGTTAGGGCGATTAACTTCTCACTACATTCATTGGAACGAGAGGACAAATACGAAAGACGAATCTTTTAAGATGACTTCAGGCGCTCACGTGATCGCCAAGGCCTTGAAGAAGTTGGGAATCACCACAGTGTTTGGGATAGTTGGTATTCCCATCGTAGAAGTTGGCGATGCGCTCATCCAGGAAGGCGTGAGATTCATATCCTTCAGAAATGAGCAAAGTGCCGCCTACGCTGCCTCGGCATACGGTTATTTGACTGGTGAGCCCGGTGTTTTGCTCGTTGTCGGTGGTCCTGGTGTTATCCATGCCCTCTCTGGTGTCTTGAACTCCAATTCGAACAGATGGCCATTGGTGGTGCTTGCCGGGTCCGCTGGTGTCGATGATTTACACAAAGGTGGATTCCAGGAGTTGGACCAGATGGCTCTTATGACTCCCTTGACCAAATTTGCTGGCAAGATTCAGGCATTGGACCAAATTCCTTCTCTGTTGTTCAAGGCTTATAAGGACTCTATGTTTGGCACTCCAGGAACAACTTATATCGATTTACCTGCAGATATTGTTGAGCTGGAAGGTATTGATGCTAAAGTTGAACAACAGTTGTTGAATCAAATTGCACCAATAACTAAGGCCTCTATCCCTACATTCCTACCACCAAAGAGTCAATTGGAACAGGCAGTTGCACTTTTATCAACTGCGAAGAACCCGTTGATCGTCATCGGCAAAGGTTCGTCCTTTTCCGGTGGGGCGAATGCCATTCGTCGTTTCATAAATACCCATAACTTGCCATTCTTACCAACTCCAATGGGCAAAGGTGTGGTCCCTGACTCCTCTGAGCTAAATGTCTCCAGTGCAAGATCCCAAGCTTTACACAATGCAGATGTCGTGTTATTACTCGGTGCTAGACTCAATTGGATCTTGCACTTTGGTGAATCACCTAGATGGCACCAGAGTGTTAAATTCATTCAAGTGGATAACAATCCTGAAGAGATCGGTCATAACAACCCCCAGGCAGTGCAATATGGTCTTGTTGGTGATATAGGATTGGTTACCCAAGAACTTGATGCGTTGTTGGGTTCATACAAATACTCCGGAATTCCAGAGAGTATCAAAGAGACTATCCGTAAAAACAACAAGTCGCTTGAAATTAAAGAAACTACAATACAGCAACAGTTGAACTATAACCTAGTCTATAAAATACTTCGTGATCTGATTGAACCAATTGAAGAAGATACCATATTGGTCACCGAAGGTGCCAATACAATGGATGTCGCACGGATCTCCTTTCCACAGAGTTTCCCAAGACAGAGATTAGATGCTGGTACCAATGCAACTATGGGCATTGGCTTAGGTTATGCTATTGCTTCTAAGATTGCACATAAAGATAAGAATGTTGTGGCTATCCAAGGTGATTCTGCATTTGGCTTCTCTGCAATGGAATTAGAAACGGCAGTGAGATCACATCTTCCAATTATTGTGGTTGTCATGAACAATAGTGGTATTTACCGTGGTGTTCCTGACCCAAAAGAGTATGATGTATTCGAGAAATTGCCCTCCACGGCATTGAGTAAAGAAACTAGGTACGATATATTGGGTCAAAGTTTAGGATGTCTCGGATTCATGGCAAAGACTCAAGAAGAAGTGAACATGGCGTTCAGAGAGGCCCTCAATGGGTTGAAGAGAGGCGAGAGTTCGGTGATCAATGTCATTATTGGACCTGGTGTTCAAAAGAAAGTTGGATTTGGATGGCAGAATAAGAAGGCAAAGCTGTGATTCTATTTTCGCTCATTACATTATACCTACTATATTAAAGTTAATATTATGAATATTTAAATGAATGTGGATTGCTTAATCATCACCACTAGCCTTATCCTTGAGATCATCAATCGCATCCTCGATCATCTCAGCAAATTCTTCTAATGTATCACCAGCTTCATCTAACAGATCCTCAGCATCATCCACGAGATCTTCGCCAAAGTCTTCAAGGCTCTCCCAGAGACTTTTGTGTTTGGTCTCTTCCGCCTCTTCAGTAGTGGTGGGTGTATGACCAACTGATATTGAAGCAGCATCAGTTCTTGTAATTACCTCAGTAGCTTTCTCGGCAATCTGTGTCGTGATATGATCTTCTTTCTCACTTCTAAACTCCTCCACTTTAGGAGTAGGTTCTTCCAATTCTGTCATCTGTTCACCCGGACCCTCCAACGTCGTAGTCAGTCTTTCCTGCTTTGGTCTAAATAATGAATCATACGTAGATTCTTGATTCAAAATCCCGCCTAGATCAAATTTGACACCTACATACGACTCTTCATCTCTCCAGTCCATCGGCAGCACATTTCCTAGTGAGAACAACTTCTTGGAACCGTCATTCTCTGCAGGTTTCAACCCTAACATCTCGCAAAGTATACCATACACTTCAACATTCTGGAATGGCTTCAACATGTATCGTCCTTCCTCGGGAGCATTATCTTTGAAATAAGGCCCGGTTCCAAGGAAAATGGCACGCATCAACACTTCGGTGTTATTATACCCATGTACTCCCCTTGGTGTATAGTCTCCTTTCTTACGCTCCATATCGTCATGCGTCGTAATAGAGAACCCAATATCTGGTATAACCCAAATAGGTGCAACCCTTTGGTAATAGTCTTTGTTAACATGGCTTGGATCACCACCAAAGTGCCATTCTTCAGGGAGGTTTTCACGTAGATAGATCTTGTATCCATTATCCTCAACAAACGATGAGTTCAACTCTTCATAAATCTCCTCCACGGTAAATTCAGGATATGGCCTGAGCCCGAATAGTGGCCAGCCATCAATGTGCTGGATCTTTGTAGTGTTTAAGATCTCATCAAGATAGACCAGTCGATGGTTCGATGTTGGTGACATCCCATGATCTGAAACGATCACTAAGTTGACGATATCGGTGGCATTTCTGTCAGAGATTCCTGTCGTGATATTATGGATAAATGAGTCCACATATTTGAGCCCATTTTCAATCTCGCGGCCCTTGATACCATGTCTATGTCCCAAGGAATCAATCGTTGGTACATAGCCTATCATCAGCTCTGGCCTTTTCTCCAATGGGCGATCCAACCATTCCAGGATTCTCTGTGTCTTAATCTCAAGTAGTTCAGTACCATTAAACTTATCGACTTCTGTTGGATTGCCGCTTGGGAACACAACTTCACTCCCTGGAAACATATGAACTGCGGATCTGACGCCTTGGTGCTCAGCAGTCGACCAAATTGGTTCACCACCCCAAAATACAGGGTCTAAGGATTTCTCAGGAATGACATTAATGAATTCTCTTCGGAGCGCTGGGTCATAAAATCTGTTTCCCACAATACCGTGGTTTTGTGGATATAGTCCTGTCGCCATCGTCCAGTGGTTAGGGAATGTTGATGATGGGAAGGAAGGTATCATATAAGGTGAGCCATAGCCCTTTGATAACAATCTATGGAGTGTTGGGGTGAGTTTTTCAGAGATGTAGTGAGGATGGAACCCATCAAGGGATATAAGGATGGTGGTTGGATAGAATGGATGAGTACCATTGGATAGTATTGGTTTTTTATGCTGTTGTGGCCTGTCCTCCTTACCCAAGAGCACTGATAAGACGATCACCGTGATAAGCAGACCCACCAGGAGTAGTATTATGAGGTACTTCTTAGCAGTATGATAAATGTTCTCCACAATCACATTCCGTTGTCTTCTAAGTGTGAACTCATCATCACTCAGGTCAAAAGAATCATCTTCTCGAAACTGAGGACGTAGCTCAATACCGTTAGTTGCCATGGAGTCAGTAGGCACTCTTTTGTACGTTCTCTGCGTCCACTGAGATAACTTATCCCATACGGACCATGATGACTTTAACGGTGTATCATCTAGTTCAAAGTCTTCGCGGAGCATATTTGGATCCAGCGTCTCCTGGGAGAAGTCGTCATCGTCTTCATCCAAGCTCGTGATGGGTATATCAACTGCGTGAGACATGGTTGTATTAGCGGTAAGGGGAGAATTTCAGTCTCCAGTGGTCAAGAAGTTACAGCAGAATCACCAGTGATTCACCGAAAACAGAAGAAACTCAAGCAACTTCAGGAGTCTTCAACGGTACTTTTAAGCTTTATAAATACCACCTTAAACTGTTTTATGTCTTACGAAGAATGTGCACGGCCAGCTCACCAACAAACACGTAAGAAATCCGAGAATCTTCGCGAAATTCCAGCAGTGCTCGTAATCGTCCCAAAGTGGAAATTTTCCGCGTTTCTCCCTTTGTGTGTCTGTTGGGGGCGGGGGCTCGAATGCTTTCGAGTGGTTTCTACTGCGGGATCAATGGCTGGTTGAAGGTGCTTACAAGGGTTAGGCGTCCAATTCTACAATGCTGAGGTCATTGAAGACGAGCGTGGGACCTGTGTGCAGGCCGTTCCCCTTTTTAAAGGACAAAAACCCACTTATCAGCGCGCTGCATAGGGATAAACAACTCCCTTTCAATGTTCTAAGAGATGTTCTTGGATTCAAGTTTGCCAATGGAGAGCAGTTGGAGGATGTGAAACACACTTGGTTATCATATGTATCTATGAGTGATGTGGACATGTTGGGTGACGGTGTGAAAGAGTACGGTGATGTAAGAGATTTCTGGTGTGTGAGTATAAGGTTGGCCAATGGATCAACCGTGATCATGAATGCCCTTGTCCAGCTATGGAGAGATCCCAGTATGAGTATCACTTTACAGATGCCCATAGATACACCAGAACTGCTTGTCGCTTCACTGATCTATCATGAGAAATTTGACTCAGCGGCCCGTATCTTTGACTCCCTCTTGACACACGCTGAAATCAACTGGAAACCCATCGTGGATGTATCCATGGCACTCGACTCTACAAAGCCGCTGGAACTCTTGACAAAGTTGTATTCCAAGGCACCAAAGAAGCAGATATACACAACGATCATGCCACACTTGAGATCTATGGGATTGCAGGAATCTTATCTGAACAGGTGGAACAATGTCCTTATTTCCATGGGTGATTTTCCAAAGGAGTCCAGTCTACCAATGGACGTTGAACTACGATCTATGTTGGACGGTTCGAACATGCGCAGTTTTAAGAACTGTCTAAATAGCCTTGCCAAGCTGGAGAGACCACAAGGTTGGCTACAAGTGTCAACAATGAAGTTACTTTGTGAGTACATCCTGAAATCCGAAGATCAACAAGAGGCACTTATCTCAGTCTTGAAATCCACCACACCGATCAAGCAGAGATCCTTTTGGAGATCATTATATATCCACTCCAACATTCCCTTTACGGCTCTTGATGACCAACTGCGAAGAGTTGGTATATCTCCAGCTCATTCATCGTTAACACAAGCAAGACTCAAAAGAAGCTCGAAGACCACGACAGATCACTTCTGGGACATTGTGGCTTCAGAGAGACGTCCCATTGTGATTAACCAATCGTCGGCATCAATTGTAAGTGCCACCGTACGGAGCTCTACATTGGAAAAGGCTCTTGATTTGGTGTTACATCTATTATCTGTGGACCACAGTAATAAATCCCAGATCTCTAGATCTTTCATAGTGGAATCTACAAAAGAGATGCTGAAGAAGGAAGAGCAGAGTGATGTATTGGATAGGTTTGAAAGATTCTTACAAGATAATGGGATGATGAAAGATAAGATTCAGAACTATTTCATATACTCAGACTTATCCTTGGGAAAAATTAATAGCGCTGTCTCTCGCCTTGAGTTCCTACTGTCTTCCAACGGTCACATTGATGTCAAAACTGTGGATCATGTTCTAAAGTACCTTACAAAGATGCGACGGACGGGTCTAAGAAGTTTCATATCCGATTCTGATATGTCTCAGAGAGTATTTAATCTCACACTAAGAGCTGTAGACCAGTGTGAAAAGATACCTGATAAGACGTGGAATAAAATACTCTTAGAAATCGGTGAGAACTATGAGATGGAAATGATCAGTGAGTTTTTCCTGAAGACTGTCGATATGGTCAATGGGAAGTCCCATCTGAACATTCCTTCAGTAAATCCACAACATCCATTGAGACAGGTCTTCAGCGATGAGCTGACTTACAAGATCCTTGATTGGGGGTTTATAAAGAATCCTGAGAACCCATGGTCAGGTTTCGAACTGATCAAGGCATTGGAGGCTCGTGGCGTTTATTTCCAGCAGAACTTGGTGAAGAAACATCTGGTGAAGTTGACAAAGATCCTCCACAAGGTTCCTCAGGATAGTCAAAAGATACCAAAGAGACTGCTTGGAGTCATGAGTGAGAGATGTGTAACTTGCGATGTCGTCACCACGATTGACAAGTTGAATGAGATTTACAAGAGATGACTTTTTATGCTATTTATTTCCTATTTATTCTATTTATTCTATTTATTCTATTTATTGATTATACGCTCTGTTCATACGTTGGCTATCAACTAGTCACCCCTAAGTTTAAAGGCCGCATCTGATATCGCCGAGAACGTCAAACCGTAACATCAGATAATCCTGGAATCAACTCAGAACAGAGAAGTCATCAATGCACTCCCATCACAGCCACAGCGGTGAATATGTTGCCCATGGATCCGATACACTAGATGGAATCACTCAGAGAGCCAAAGAAATGGGTTTTGAAGTGTTCTGTCTCACAGAGCATATGCCGCGACTGGACGAACAATTCATTTACCCTGAGGAACACGACCGCAAATACACCACAAAGGACCTAGAGAAGAACTTTGATGAGTACCATAAGCATGCTAGAAGGATCCAACTTGGCAATGTTGGTGATAAGACAAAGTTTCTTGTGGGTATGGAGGTTGAAGGTATCGATGAAGCACATATCGAGTACACAAATGAGATCAAGAATAGGTATGACTTGGACATGGTGGTTGGGTCTGTCCATTTTGTCAAGGGAATCCCTATTGACTTTGATAGAGAACAATTCCTCAAAGCTGTAGAGGTGTGCGGTGGACTTCGTCAGCTGTTCCTGGAGTACTTTCAGTTACAATATAAGGTCATCAGTGGTATCCATCCTGAAGTCATTGGACATTTCGATCTGATTAGACTATTTACACAAGAGAATGACGTGGATGATACTACCGGGAAGTTACTTAAAGATGTCGACTTGGAGCACGATTGGCCAGAAGTTTGGGAGCAGATCAAAACGAACTTACTATTGGCTAATTCTTACAATGCATTGATCGAATTGAACAGTTCCGCTATTAGAAAGCAATGGCAAACTCCATATCCCAAGCTGGATGTCTCTAATGCTGTAAAGGCTTATAACGATGGAAGATTTTGCTTGTCTGACGATTCTCATTCAGTTGCCCAAGTTGGGTTGAACTATCATAAGGTGCTTGAATATATCGTCAACGATTTGAAGTTGGAAAGGATCTTCTATCTGGACATTGACATCAGCTCTGGGTCAAAAGTCATAAGTATCAAGGAGAAGAGCATTGAGGAAGTGAAAGCTAATGAATTTTGGGAACAGTACTAAATACTCTACTAGATCAAATAGATATAAATGGTATCAAATACACTATTATACTACTAATGCTAGTCTCTTAGAGATATTCAACGTGAGCACACGGAGAATCGCTGTTAGGTATACCATCACACCTCATAATGTGGTGATTCATCCTCTGTGTCCCTGAGAGATATCCACGATTGGACCCTAGGAGGTGTAAGATTGCCTTCTTGAGCATTTGGACCAGCAAACCGTAAGATGAACTTTGAAGCCACTACAAATACCCTTTCTAGCCATGAATGAATTTTCGCGTTAAGAATTCACGCCCAGGCAAGCCTTAATGTGTTTTCTGAAAGAGAGGCTACACGAACCAAAACTTGGAATCGTCCTCTTATGAAATGCACTTCCCTCTAAAAGAGTGGAAAGTTGAAACTTGAAACTTGAAACATTTAAAATATTGTTCTCTTTGGAGAGAAATATGTAATGTGAAGCAGCCCAGGTTCGTGTACTATGTAGCATTTCATGGTGCATGACAAATTCACTGCCTGCCGAATTTTGTGATGTTCACAACACCATAGTGGACACTGGAGTCGTTCAATGTTCAATGCGCCATCCTTTCGATTGAGGACGTTCGACACTCATCGTTATGATCTACACATCTTAGATTTAAATTATACACATTCATAGTCCTAAATCCTCGTCAACTATCTCGGAACTTTTCTAAAGCAGTAACCGTTGAAATACTCTCTTATAAGTTATCAGGAACAAAGCAACAAGTTTAAAACCCAGAATCTCAAAGTTTATTCATTTTGTGTCTTTCCTCTGGAAGCCTTCTGAGTATCCATGCGTCAACGTATTGATAGTGTGGTTCGGGATCTCGCTCTTCTCGAACTGGACCAGTAACAAATACATTACATGTCCCTTGCAAAGCCTTACATTTCTTCAAGGGAAGGTCTGGCGAAAGACTCACTTTGATCTTTTGATGGAGCTGATATCTTAATGAGAGGCCACATGTAAGAAAACCTGGGATGGGGTCGTTCAGATCGAATTTCCCACCAAAAATATGTGAAATATTTGCTTCACACTGGTATTCAGATCCAGACACTTTGGAAGCAAGAGTAGACACAGGTCTCATGAACACTTCATAAGTTGATTGATCTGAAATTAGAGTTTCATCTAGGTCAGGGTAATGGGTGTCGAAACCGGTACCTTTTCTGATGATTTTAACAAGCTTCAGTTGGATAGACCTGATGTACAAAGAAATGGGTGCTTTCGGTTTCTTGGCCACTGTTGCTGAAAACGAAATGTCCAAGCCATTCCTTCCTGCTATGAGGACCCTTTTCATCTTTATACAAGACCGAATATCTATTGGTAGATCTTTTTCTCCTGATGCCTTGAACACCTTGAGTTTAGTTTCAGATAAAATTGGAGTGCCTGTTGTAAGGTTGGTGTAAGAACCTCTTGCTAACTCTATTGGGTTGAATCGGAACTCTTTTTCCAACGAGCTCGATTGATACTTAATACTGTTCAATTCCACAGAGATAGCGTATCTTACAGAAGAATATCCATCTAGGAAGCTCATTGATGGAGGTAAGGAAGCTCTCCTGAGATGAGGTTTATGGGAATAAACCTCGCCTGAGTTTCCCATTTCACGCATTGATGTACACCTGTTCGAAGACATTCTTGCTAATTCATCTCCGCAGTATGCAGTATATGGGAGTTTAAAAGAGAACTGAAACTGATGATCACCCTTTTTTAGCGGTACGTTTTCTGCAGTTGTACTTCTTGGAGGGAAGACAGTCATAATATCGTGGAGAAAGTCGTGAGTCTTGGAAAAGATAACACCCTCAATTTTGGAACGACCAGAGAGAATGACTTTAATTTCCTTAACTTCAATATCTTCGTACACAATCACATGGCAAATGCCTTTGATAACCTCATTGTAAGTGAAGAAATCTCTCTTAGGAATGGATTTCCAAGGTGCGGGTGGTTCGATCACCACGCTGAGCTTGTAGTAAGATGCGGCTTCTTTCATGTTAGCTGATGATATCTCTACCTAAAAGTTTCAATTAAAGACTAAAAAATTTGAGGAGGGAAACGAGTTTCTCATTTTTTGAGGGAGCTTTACGTCCTTTACATCGAATATAATGAGATGGTTAATGAGATGTATGTGAAGATTGCACAATGGATTTTTGTGTCAATCGGCGCGATCAGGGACACACCTTCGCGCAAAAATGCCAATGGCAATTGTCCGAATCAGGAGATTTGCGAAGAAGACAATACAGTATAATTACACTAATCGCCTTCTATTGAAGTGTTCGAAATGTGCTCTTTTTGCTTTCACATGATGTGGATGTACCGTATTGTGGTCTTGTGGTGCCTGCAGCATTCTGAACTTCTGTGGACAATCCCTGTGTGTGCTCCTGAGATTTAAGAGCATTTTTAAATATCGTTGTTTTTGAAAGCGTATTTTGGAATGAGCATTTTCACCAATACGAACCCAATGGACACTAATTCGAATTAAAAAGTCAAGAGACATAAAAACCCAATAGAACGATTTTTTGGCCTGTCTGATGTATGCTGTGGGTTCGTTATTGATACCTTCGCTATCACAGGATTTCAAAGAGATCCAACGGGCCAGAGCACTAATGGGCGCACAGACGGGTTGCATTAAGCAGGCACAAAAGGAAGAGGATGTGCACGAGGATGCAAGAGTGAGCGCAATTTGGCGAACAAATGTTCGGTACAGGACACAATCAACGCGCCAAAATGCGCCCCGGAGCGCCATATGGCCCAATTGCAGACCAATCTGGAACTTTGGCGAAAGTGTTCTTGAAAACATCGAAAAAAACACTAAAATCCGGGGGATTCCGCTGTTTGAATTATACCTATAGAAGAGTATCGACGATTAGATAGTAGGGATTCTACAGGATCCACTTGGGCACAGCATTCACCGTGGTTTAATTAGCCCTAAAACCTTTAAGCGCAGAGCAATTTTCCAGTTTTGGTGTCCGGGCGGCCCCTAAAAAAATCACCCATGCGAAAATGGCAAAAAAGGACACAAACAAAAAGGACTAGTACAATTCAGCAAAACAGTCGTTAAACAAGACTACAATTGCACCCAATTGAGCGATCTCCTGTTTGTGATTCACCTCCAGAATGACTACACCTTCGAAATTTGCCGCTTTCAGACAGCCTTCGACGCCGCAGCCGGGTACGAGCAGACAGGCTTCCATCGTGGAGATGCTTTCTACGCCACCACCCTTAGAGCCATTGGACACAGATGACGTCCCACACACGGAGGCTCTGAGCAGAAACGCTTCTGTATCATCACACTCGTCGGTGAATACCCAGACGAGGGACTGGCAGGATGTTAAGCTCAGTGAGCTGATTGAATCAGCCAAATTGATCTTCATCAAATCGAATATCAGCGTGGAGGAGGCTTTCAACGTACTACAGACCCACAACTTGACTTCATTGCCTGTGGAGGAATACGAGGATGACGTAAACTGCTTGACATTTGATTATACCGACTTGAATGCCTATTTGATGCTCGTGTTGGGGAAGCTTCAGATCAGCGAGCAATCTTTCTCTCAGAACCCCTATTACAAGAATCCTGACGAGATACACACACTTATACAGAAGGCCAAGAGAGGTGAGCAGGTGCCAGTGAAATTTGTTGTCCAGTTGACTCCAAAAAACCCTTTCTATAAGCTCTCAGAACTGGAGACGTTGTCCACCGTGGTTGAAATCTTAGGAACTGGTGTCCACAGAATCGCCATCTTGAATGAACAATGCAACAAGATAACGGGTATCTTGTCTCAGAGAAGATTGATGAGATACTTCTGGGACAATGCGAGAAGATTCCCTTCTTTGGAACCAATCTTCCAGTACACTATCCAAGACGTTGGGATTGGAAACTCCAAGGTAATCTCTGTATTTGGTGATGAGCCGCTGATCAATGCGCTTGTCAAGATGAATGCAGAGAAAATTTCATCCGTTGCCGTTGTGGACCACCATATGAACTTGCTTGGAAACATCTCTGTCACTGATGTCAAGCACGTTACCAAATCATCGCAGTCTCCATTGCTCCATAAGACTTGTCTGCATTTTGTCAGTCTTATCTTGAACTATAGAGGTATCGAAGATGGTAAGGACTCATTTCCAATCTTCCACGTCTATCCAACTTCATCGATTGCAAGAGCTATTGCCAAACTCGTTGCCACGAAATCTCATAGACTTTGGGTTGTAAGACCGTACGCGCCATCTTCGGCATCTTCAAACCAATCCACATCCTCCGCATCAGGATCAGCCAACTTGGAGACTAATCCTCTCAATCCTGAGAGTGAGGGAAGAGCTGGAAGATTGATTGGTGTTGTTTCATTGACCGATATCCTTGGTTTGATTGCAAGAAAGCATGGAAAATCCTATGTTGATCCAAACCAGGCAAGAAAACAGAGAAGAAGATCTTCTTCTTCGTCAACTAGATCTTCTGCTTCCTTGGAACAATTTAGAAGATCGATCAGTGGAGCTTCCGACTTGAGATGATCTGTTTATCCTCGCACACATTGTCTTTGTGCGAGGTTTCTTTTTTTATATCTTGAACGTGCATCCAGCGACCCCCTTTAGTATATTTATTAGCACGCAGTTGGAAGTTTTGATCTACAATCACAATTGTAGCTTATAATACATCATCAGACATTAAGTTATTGCCATAAATACATTCTCTTTCTATCTTCGACTCCTTGGGATTCTTGTTTGGTCCGATAATGACCTCCCATTTCTATTGTTGATACCTCTCTTTGTCTGAGGTGGACCCATCTCTTCATCGGATTTCCTCTTCCTCATCAAGGAGGTTGTGTTTTCTTTATTTTCGTTTTGGAACCTTTGACCTATCAGTTGAAACTTTGGTGGTGATTGACTGCGACGTTCATTCGAGTTGTTCGCTGGTAACTTCAAGACTTCTCGCTTGGGAGTTTTACCGGTTGATAACAAGGACTTGCAGATCTTGGATTGTTCAGATTCAAGCTCATCCATCACCTTATCCACATCTTGCTCCTGTAATGAATCAATTCTAGTGTTGTTCACAATCTTCTTCTGTAATTCATCACGAATCTGTTGGAATTTGCCCCTTGACCCATCAAGTGCAACGATTAGTTCCTCTTTCTGGCCAATTGTAATGTTAAATTTGGACTTCATGTATTCAATGTTCTCTCTGATGACACTCGAAGATTGGAAATCTGTACTGATCTTATTGATATTCTTCAGCTCTTCATCTATAGCGCTCTTTGACAGATTAGTGAAGCGATCTGTCTCTTTAAGTCTTGCTGAGATCTTAGACAGTTCATAAGCGTGCTGCCTCTGGATGTCCAAAGTGCGAGAATCACAAGTGTCGATAATCTTCCTTGTGGATTCTTCCCATCTCTCCTGTGCCGGCTTCAAGACTTGTTTCTCTGTTGCAATAGAATGTGAGACAGCAGTCTTTATTTGCTCCAAGACCAAGCTCTTCTGCTTATCATTATTATCACGTACCATCTCAATGAATTGATTCAAGAGAGTATTGGCATCATCTTCGAGCTGTTGCTGAGTCTTTAATACGATAGATTGAACGACGTGCTCATGGTTTTGGAACAATGAATCTTTTAAAACTGTTCTGAAGTCGTTATTTTCCC
Organism: Williopsis suaveolens; assembly: GCA_003708225.3. Lineage (NCBI taxonomy): Eukaryota > Fungi > Ascomycota > Saccharomycetes > Phaffomycetales > Wickerhamomycetaceae > Williopsis > Williopsis suaveolens. The sequence goes on along the minus strand of PPNS03000008.1, from coordinate 259,384 downwards.
TGGATAGATTTGAGAACTCTTCATTCAAAGTAGTTTGGAATCTCGAAATGGTTTGATCTAATTCTGAGACATTGGAATCAAAGTCCTTGAACAAATCTGGAAACTTGGAAAGAACAGTCTCACTAACACTCTTACACGCATCATATGTGGACCTTTGAAGTCTAATGATCATATTACTGATCTCATCTTGGATCAAGGAAACGTTTGAATCGATCTCTTCTTGTGGAGTACTTGAAATAATACTTTTAGTAATTTTCTCCACAGTGGTCTTCACAATGGATTCATTTATCCCGATAACGACAGACTTGGTCTCAGCTTCATATTGTTTGAATACAGCCAAGTTCTCATTAATCGAGTTTATAATGGCTTTGAATTTGGAACTCGATGTCATTAAGTTTTGTTCATTTTCCTTCTGTTTATCAATCTTGTTATGAAGACTTTCAACGGTGGCATTTAAGGTATTGATCAATGTGAGATACTCATTACTTTGTGTTTCAACATCGTGAATCTGAGTTTTCAGTTGCTCATTCTGTCTTTTCAATGTCTCTTGTGATCTCTTATGCTCCTCGATCTCGGTCTTGTATTCTTGAATATCATTCATGAACTCTTCATAATTATCATTATCCATATAGATGCCATCCTTAAGTCTTGTCGACGTAAGATCGGCCTTAGTCTTCGATAATTCCGCACTCAGCTCTCGGAGTAATATGTCCTTGGATAGAGTTGAACCCAACTGTGGCTTATTTTGAATACTCTTTGCCTTACTGGCATACTCCAATGTACTCAGTGTTTCATCGTAGTTGATCTTTGCTGGCGATATCGTGGCGATTAGGCAAGTTTTGGTTCTTCCTCCAAGTGAATCTTGTAAAAGACGCGTCAATTTCGATTCTCTATATGGAATATGTTGAGTGTCCTTCTCCACGAGCAGGTTTATCACTCTCCCCAAAGTTAACAAGCTCTGATTGATGGATCCTGCTTCTTTAGCTCTTTGATTGAGCGCACCAGACCTGCTGATGTTCTCTGAACCGGCGAGATCGACTAAGTTCATCTTAGAAATTCTGAAGAGTTCTCCACTGTCTCTATCTTGTTTAAAGAGATTGAGAGTGAAGATCGTATGAGACCTACTCGACACGTCATTCATCTTAGTAGCAGCCACCTGTCTAAGCTTAAGACCTTTCTGGAGAGTCTTAAGACCATGGTTTGCGCTGTTTAAGACCACTTCTTCCAAATTCTGGATATGGATTGCAGATTTGTGGTTGGTACTGGAAGTCGTGAACTCGCTTAAAGCGGGTTGTTTCTGGTCAAAGATCCTGAGCTTCTTATTGATATCATCACTCAATAGATCCTTCAAATCTTCGTTGTACAATTCCACAAATGAGCACTTTACGATGTAATCGTCCAGAGATTGAGCATTGGGATCGTTCAAAACATCGAATAGCTTTATGAGCACTCTTGGAATAATACCCGCTCGTTCACTCAACTTCCCATTCTCTATTTTATTCACACCGGACATGGTATAAGTCTTACCTGTGGAGGTCATACCATAGACCAACAATGTACAGTTGTAACCCTTGAGGAACTCATCGAACAATGGAGATGCGACTCTATCAAACAACATCTTCTGGTCAGCAATTGGGCCAAAAACTTTGTCAAAGCTATAAGTCTTCGAGTTCAACTGTGCAGTAACTCCTGTATCATCCGAAGGGTTCAAAATCACTTCCACACCTTCTTCATCATCAACGTGAACCACAACTGCACTCTTTGTGCTTGCCTCTTTGAGGTTTCTTGCTCTGCACCGAACAACGACCTGAATGTTTTCGTTCTCAGAGCTCATCCTGGCGGACTTCTTCACTATGAGCGTCAAAGAGGTAAAATTCAGCAAGAAATTATGGGAAATTGCGTGCGGATCGAACAATGTTGTTTATGTTTTGTTTACGTTTCCCTTGTTTGTTTACCAAAAAAATCTGTCTGATTGCACGGGCGAATTGTTGCTGGAGCAACGGGATCTGGCCGTTGGAAGTTGCTACGCGACAAACGATAATCCAAGTGCTGTCGAATTGAGAACCCTTGTTAATCAGTGGTGATAGGAGTTGGCCAATCAAAAGGAGGAGTGATGAAAATGACACCATCTTCAACAGGTGGTTCTCCAATACCTGTGAGACCATATCCTCATTCTCACATATGAATATCATTGATAAGATCAGAGAGAGATTAGATGGTATCAAGGCTGGTCTACAGAGACTTCAAAAGTTTGTCTCAACCTCCTCTGCGACAGGGAGCCACAAACAACTGTAAAGTTGGATGTGCTTACCCTGGTGGAACTCGTTATACTACATGCTGGACATGGGCTCTTAAAAAAACAAAATATCGTTGACCAATTATCTCCGTGAGTACTAACAAACCTTATCCATCAACTTGGTGATCTCCCCTAACCCACTCTCTATAAGGGTTTTAATTAAATCTCACCCCCATAGTTAAAGAGTTTTTGCGTACAATATCGACACCGCTTTAACACCTTCCAGCGTAAGCAACATAGACTATAGTTAAGCTGGGGCGGGCAATGTTTCTATCAAGTGCTTCTTCTGAGACTTCTTTTGCTTCTAATTTCTTACAGTATCTATTTTTAATCCTTAGGGGGAACATAATGGCCTGGCTTGAAGCTCGGTTTGTATATTGAGATGGAGCTTATATCTATAATTCTATATGGTGGGTCGTGCTATCTTGACTTTGTTTCGTCCAGTTATCTTTAGAATGCACAATAAATTATGTGGCTTTCACTGGAAGACTTCGATAGAGAATTGATTGATATCAAAAAGATGTAATGATGCTTTTTACTGAGCTGGTCTCATGTACCATTATACTGGTTATAACTTATAACTTGACAAGGACCTTTTTTTGGAACCCGATTCATTTGCACCAGTCTCTTTATGACATGTTCGATATAGGTTTGCCTGTTCTCTGCTTCAACATTATTATGGATCAAACACCCTTTTTCACGGCAGCTAAATTATTCTGTACAAGTCCAGGTCTTGCGAGGAACAAAAATTAAAATCCTCTACATGTCATAAAGCCAAACTCGATGGGAAAATGTCTTGGACATAGCATAGAGATTCTTGCCTGGTAATCATTTTGTAACTGGGGAAATATGCATTCATTGTGACTAGCAATTAACATCCCCACCAGCTCTGCCAGTTGGTGGGGCAAGACAAAATTGTGACTTACAGAGAAAATACTGCCCAAGAGCCCATTACTTTGATATACTGGAACCAGGTTATCTTTGAAATAGCCTGAATCTGGTACTGACTAAGTTGGTGGTGACTATCAGCCCTGGAGTTGTGCAAACATTACAATCGACGTAGATACAGATGGTCTACACCGTGTTATCACATTATTCAACCAGGAAGTTGGTGTATCGAGGCTCGGCTCCAGGTAGGAACACATGGGTTCTGAGTCCGATCTGCAGTGTTTTGAGTGTACAGTAGTTATGAGACCAGAAAATATGGCTCTAGGAAGCCCGTAGCTTGCAGCCTGGTGACTCTCGATAGCCATAGAAACACATCAACTATTGACAACGTTTACCGGACCAATATGTCTTAATAGCGTCTCCACTGATTTCTTATCGAGATTCATCTGAGTGCATATGGAATCAAAGTTTTCGGTGCTTTGTAGTAATTTCGCTAATTCCATAATCTGATCACGCTGAGCTGGTGATAGGTTGGAACTATTCGTCCTTCTGGCATAAAGCTCCCTTGGAGTTGAGATGCTGGTTCCACTGTCTAAAAATGAAGCAAAATACGAATCTTGTTGATGGTCCTCCTTTGATGGCACCGAGTCAGTGAGAGGGAAGCTCTGGATTCTGTAAATCAGCCCTCTCAATACACCGAAAGTCAAAAATCTTCTTATGTCAATGAACTCCAAATCCGTTGCATGTTCTTTGTACCAATTCTTGACCATCTGACCCTGATGTAAGGATCTGTAAAGATAGAATAACTTGGCTTTGGACGGAAGCACCACATGCTGCTTCCCACTCAATGACATTGAGACATTCGAGTCCCTCTTTATTGAAGTGTTACTCAAAGTATCACTTGATCTTCCTTGTATCTGGACTGCATAGGGGATACCTTGGAACTGGGAAGCTGAAACCACATATGCTTGACACTCAGCAGCCATATGGTTATCCTTTAGGAACAGATCAATGTCCGAAGTTGGAGCATAGATATTGGAAAATTGAAAGATATCTGAAATGGTGATACATTTATAGTACATCAGGTGTTGAATACATGTTTTCACGACCCAATAATCAGCATCTGCCAGAAGACTTATCCTCTTTATGGAGTTGATTCCATCGATGTATGGCAAGATTTTCAACATCGTTGGATCCCAATTGGCATCAACCATCGTCTTCAGTTGCACTGTAGAGATCGGAACATATTCAGGATACACCCTAGGAGGTGGTGGCAATAGTGGCAATAGTTTGATATCAACAGAGTTTCCAGAGTCGACAGGGATGAGACATTCGGAATAATTATTCAAGTCTTGATAGATCTGCTGAATAAGACTCTCAATGGATTCCAGTGTGATGACCTTACTGCCCTTTGTTGACACGCCTATGGGAGTTGATGAGTTCTTGATGTTGTTGTCCAAGTCATTTACGATCTGGCTATACGTAGCTGATGAAACCGAAGGAGCAAATAAAGAGTCCATAGATGAAGATCTGGCCCCAAGGTGATCATCGAAGGAGCTGGTATCGTTTGCCTGGTCCGTGGTGCCTGTCATTGACACCACATTCTTGAAATAGATAATATCGTTTTCCTTCTTGGATAAGATCTGATATTGTTCCTCCAAATTCTTGAACATGCGTCCCAGTCTTCGTATAGCAGACTCATATGGTAATGTATCGTTTTCATAGTTGAACACAAAGCAGAAGTTGAAACTGAAAGAGTTTCTAGCGTAGTGTGATGCCGTTATCTGTACTGGATACCCAACTAGTCTGTATTGATCCACTTTTAATGTGAGCAACCTGTTGCAGAGAGGGCCCTTAGGGATAATGTAGTTCTTCACAACATCAAAGTCGAACAGGGGCTCCGAGCATGAGTCAGAAGAGACCCTGGTTGGTGTCACTATAGAGCCCTGTGGCACTTGATGTGACACTTTGGTACCCTCCGTTGGGTGGAACACTGTGTAGAAGATCGCTTCAATTGGGGCAAAGCCTGATTGAAGGCGTTAGTGGGTGTTATATCGGTCATAATAGGAGATACAAACCGTCGAAGTCCGCAGCCATTTCGGGTGTGCTGGGCGGTTCTGCTGATTCTTTTGTTTTGTTTCTGTTCGTTTCTGTTCGTTTCTGTGTGTGTGTTTTTTTTTTGATGTGGGAAGTTGGAACCGATTTCATCTCAAGAAACGAAGTAGCCGTGAACATGGAAAATGTTATTGAAATATCTGTTTTGATGAACAATCCTTAGTAGCTACACCTCTGGTCTCTGGTCCACTGCGGACTTCCAGACTTACAGGACCGTACTAGGTAGTGAAATGTGACAGCAGCCTTATACTATACCCTCCACCATTAATCAGGGCTGAGAAGGCTCCATGTGACAGTAGAAGCACTTGCTCACTCATCCTCATCTGCCCAATGGAGAAGATTTGGCGCCGATTTTCGCGATGATTTTCGCACTCAGCTGATTGTGTCCCGGACCGCAAAAGCTGACACCCCCGGCAACTGTCTTTGATCTTTGACTTGAAGGACTGTGTTATTAACTTATATCGCCTATCGAGAGTCCCCTTCCGTTTATGTTGTTGATACGGCCTACCAGAGCTGGCATCCATGACTGAGGATCTGATGAAATTATAGATATAATTTTTGTTGAATAATGTAGCCCATGGCTCTTTGTGGAAACAACATTGGGAGCTCGAACATCTCCAAGTTAGTAGGTGAAGCTCAGGGACTTTTAAGTTTTAACACTACATTATCAGACATCTTAATTCTTTAATACTATGTGGTAATTCTAGAAAAGAGTTTCCAAAAGGTAATGGTACCACCAAACGGTCTGGATATTTTATTTTTGTTTCCCACGAAAAAGACCAAAGACAAAATGTTTCTAACGGAGATAAATCATTACAGGAATGACAGCAAGACGCATGAAAGCAATAATGGAGAGGGTAATGATGACCCACTTCCTTATGGGAATCTCAGCGACACTATTGCTCTGGAGAATGCCGCTTCCACTGATGAGATACTGGCATTCCAAAGGAGATGAATGGAGACAGCTGCACGAGCCGTCACTCAAGGTGTCACAATGGTAGAGACGCTTCAAGAACTCGTTGCTCGTCTGACATCATTGCCTCAAATGTGTAGCGCTGGTAGTCAATCTGGTGGAAGGTGTATCTCCAAAAGATATTGAGAGTGTCCTGAGGCACGAGGAATCCATTGACACACATCCACAATCTGTTTGTGAATGCAATCAGTGTCAACGCAATGTCAAAGTTTGGGAAGGCGGTCAAGATCAGGACAACCAATCATTCAGCAGCTAGCAGATCCAGGAACAGCCATGGAAAGCACATGAAAGTACCATCGAAAAAGATGGCATTGGTATAATCTTGGATATTGCCTTGCGTTGGGGTTAGACGGAGCCAGACGATTCCCATAAGGACAGCAAGTCCCAAGTACATCGCAAGACGAACACCGTAGGCCAGTGGGTCTAGGATAGCGTATGTCTAAGTTCGATAAGATGTAGATCATATAATGACTTGAATGCTGATGCGATACTAGCGCACCTCACAAAGGTGCATATGCATTTCTTATCGTATGATGGATATAGTCCTCAAGGGATTTTGAATTAAGTGTAGCTATCAGTTAGTTAAGATTGCTCAATGGTCGTTATCCGAGTGCTGTTCTTGCTCTTTCTACAAAGGTAAAGAATTACAGAGAAGTAGAAGACCTCTACCTAGCAAACAGTACATCTAAGTCATCACCATGTATGGAACCCTGTCAAACCAGCCTTAACGTAAGTTGTATACTGCTGCTGCCGCAGCAACTGACGCGTCCGTATGAAATTTACTCACGCGTCGCGTTTGTTTACGTTTTTGCCGTTTGGCGCGACAAATTTTACTGGTGCGCGTTTCATCATAAAAAAAGGGAACCCCAAAGCAGTTCGAATTTAAAGCAGGGAGGGCCCCAGGACCCACAGAGCAATTCCACAACTTAACAGAACCTCAAACTGCACATACCTCAGACTCACCTCACAGACAAACGGATACACAGACAGCTAACAATTGATAACCGCTGACACCCCTTTAGGAACCCACAAGACAGAGATCCTACCCGCCACGAGAGCTAAAGGATGCCATCGAGCGAGGATCTGAATACAAACTTGATTAAGTCATTGACGTCTGTCCATCTCCCGCCTCCGCCTTCAAGCCACCCTCAACAGCAGCTAGTTCACCAGTTACAGCAGTTGCCGCCCGTGGTTCGTAAGATTCCTATCCCTATTCCTACAAGAGTGGCAATTGATACAACATTGAAGGATCTAGAAGTGTCACAGAAGATGAATGTCATAACTTCAAAAGCTGGGAAACACATAACTGAGGTGAAGGCGAAGCGCCTCAGTGCAACCATTGATGAGCTTTCATTGCCACTAACCACTCCTCCACATACTGTCTCTAGAAGTGAAACCACAACCCGTTCAAAGAAGACTAAGCATCATATCACACCAACCATCCCGCAAGGCAGAGCCAAAAGATCTGTAAAGGACATGCCATCACCACAATACTCTTCCCCATCCACTGGACAGGCTGAACGGGAAAGAACAGTCAAGAAAGTTTCCAAGCCTCCTCAGCCATCGTTCATCACACCAAAGGCTTCTAAGAAGCAATCAACTATATCCAAAGAAGAGAGCGATGTTCTTGTGTTGCCATCTCCACGCAAGATGCCCAAGGTGGTGTATGATTCTGATCAGAAACCACCATATTCTTATGCAACCTTGATCGGTATGGCCATCTTAAGAGGCGATGATCGTAAACTGACATTATCACAGATCTATAACTGGATCTCGTCCACTTTTAGATACTATAAGATGAATGATGTCGGCTGGCAAAACTCGATCAGACATAATTTGTCACTTAACAAGGCTTTCATCAAGACTGAGAAATCGTCAGATGGTAAAGGTCACTATTGGGAGGTCGCCAAGGGCTTTGAAATGCAATTTGTGAAGGCAAAGAATGGCAAGAGAATCTTTGGTGGTCAGTTGGATCACACAAAGAGAGACGAGCCTAAATTGATCCAGCCCGCACCAATCCAAGAGATGCAAAAGAAGAGACCCGTGACGGATACTTCTGATGATGAAGAGTTTTCAGAAGATGAGGTAAAGCCACAACAGCAAACTCCAAAGGCACAGATAAGATCCACAGATACATATGAAAGAATCCTGAAGAAGTCCAATTCCGCGATTGGTTTACAAAGGTTCTCCATTCCAAAAGTGTCGTATGACGATATTAGTGATGATGAACTTGAAGTGGAAGAGACAAAAGTTCCAAAGAAGAGAAGTCAATTGAAGTCTGTTTCCACTGGCAATGGTCAATTGAAGAACATCCCTTCGCTGGAGGCACCAGAGACGAATTGGGCTGCTTCGGCCCTAGGTGAACGTATTATATTTGGTCAAGTTAAACCTGATTCTCCAAAGGATAGGTTTGCAAATTTGCCTTTGACATCATCATTCAGTTGTAATACCAATTTTGAATTATCTCCATTGAAGAGACAAGAGACAGGGCCATTATTGGAACCCTTGACGCCAGGGTCAAGGATTCCATCATTCTCTACGAATCTGACCATTCCTTCATCACAGACCACGATAAGAAGCCCTCTGAACAGTTCAAATCACACACATGTCTATCAGTTCTTACGTACACCGACTGCAAAAATTCGTACACCGAACGGGAATACAAATAGTATCATGCGTAAGTTTTGGGCTTCGCCTTCTAGAATGGATGATTTCTATACCTCACCATCGATACCCAGAAACAGTGATGATTCTTACCATGAGACGCTATTTGGGTCACCTGAGAGGTCATACTCAAAGAAACAGTTGTTTCAAGAGTCGAGTGGGTCATATGACTTGTTTGGAGTGGATATCTGCTCTGTGGTGAAGAGGGCAGTGGAGAGCTCATTTGTTGAGAATCGTCTGGATTCGGTGTTGGAGAGGGGAGATTCTACTACAGACGAGGATGATCATGGAGAAGATACGACTGTTTAACGATTTTCTTTTATATTAATTTTGTTATTGGATTAGTTTGTGGATCCATCTATAGGAGATGGGCTTTTTATATCGGTTTTTTGGTGTTACATTACTTTGGTTTTAAACAAATGCTTTTTTGGTGAGGTGATGTGTAGATAGATGGAGGCAAGGTATATACACATCTTAGGATAGAGAGATCAATGTCGTATACATAGGTCATACGAAAGAACACCGGGTAACCCCAACGGACGGATCGGGAAATTTTTCCATTTTTTGCTGCCTGTGCGATATGCAAAAAAAACTGGCAACAAAAGTGAATTTTGAAGTGTAATTGGCAACAAAGAGTGGCAAAACTGCAAAAAAGACAGGATCACCCACGCAGACACACAACCATTGACGTGACTGCCATATTCAACACAGAACACATACAGTATAGATCCAACAGTAATGTCCTCCACTGCCCCAGCTGCCACCCCAAAGGCCATCTTCCCACCATTGTTGACATGGAAGGACCCAGTCAAGACCGGTAGGGTGTTTGGTGCCATCATTGCCGCTCTGGTTTTACTGAAGTCGGTCAATTTGCTCAACCTGTTCTTCCGTTTGGGCTCCTACGTGCTCATTTCTTCTGCTGTTGCTGAATACGCTGGAAAGTTCATCACTGGTACCGGTCTTGTGACTCGTTTCAGACCAGCATATTCCAACTGCATCTCTTCTCAAGGTGTCAAGCGCTTGAATGCCCTTTCCCAAAGCCTTCCAGCATTAGAGGAAACCATTCAGAAGCTTGTTTACGCTGCTAACATTGAGAACACTTTGAAAGCTGGTGCTTTGTTCTACATCTTGTTCAAGATCACCTCATGGTTATCCCTTTACAAGCTGATCTTCGCTGCCACTATCTCTTCTTTCTCCGTCCCAGCTATTTATGAGCAAAACCAAGTCCAGATCAACTCTGCGGTGTCTGAATACTCTGCTCTTGCTCGTGAAAAGGCTGGTGAGTACTCCAAGACTGCTCAGGAGAAGGCTGCTCCTTACATCAAGCAAATTGATGAGAAGCTGGGTCCAATTTCTAGCTTCATCAAGCAAAGACATCAAGTTAGAACTGCTTCCACCACCGTGGCTGCCGCCGCTGATTCTATCCCAGAGCCAATCCCAGTTGCCACCACTTCTGGTTCCAAATTAACCTCTGAGACTGTTGAGCCTGTTAAGGCAACCAACCCATTCGAGACTACTGTCGAGTTCCCATCTGTTCCAGAGACTAAGCCATTGGTTGATCATGTCAAGGAAGCTGCTGAACAAGTTGATGCTGACGATTTGAAGAACAAGACTGCTGCCACCAACTTCTAAGTTCTTTTTTATATACGATCTCTTGACGAGGGTGTAATATTCGAAAGCGGTGATCAGTGATCATGGGATTCCGCCATTTTATGTATGGCTTTTGTATTCTTCTATTGTAGTGTGCTGCAATGCTACGAAGAGGTGTTTTACTATGTATGAAATTGATAAGGTCACTGATCCCAGAGAGAGATGATACAGACAAGAAAGATACAAAAAAGATGGATATAGGAAGGACCCCATACAAGGAGGAACTTCGGACCAGTGCCTGAGCTGCACGACAGCCATAGAGAGAATTATAAGATTCTCAGGCCCTGGCACCGGAACTAACCTCCAATTGCTCAATGATAGGGTTGAACACATTCTCATTCAGATCTTCTTGAGTGTATGCCAGTTGTTTCTCGGACCACACATTTGGTACAGGGACATAATCTGGGCAACCGACATTGCACAAGCCGCCTCTTGCTTCCAGGTCTTTGATTCTTGGTAAATCCAAAGTCTTATAGACATCCTCGACAGCATCGATCAAGATATCAGATAGTTCTTGATGATGTCCTGGGGTTGGAGTGACACGTAATCTCTCTTCACCACGAGCAACAGTTGGGAAGTTGATGGCTTGGACATAGATCTTATGCTTATCCATCAAGAGATCAGATGCAGCCTTAGCCTTTGAAGCATCACCAATGATGATTGGAACAATATGACTTGGATTTGGCATCACCGGGACACCGATAGAGGTCAGTTGGTCCTTGACGTACATGGTGTGGATCTGCTGCAACTGTCTATCTTTCAAATACGATCTCTGATAACGGACAGCTTCGGCAGCTCCAGCCATCACTGCGGGTGGCAAAGAAGTGGTGAAGATGAAACCTGGGGAATATGAACGTAACCAATCAACCAAAGTCTTGTTTGCAGCGACATAACCACCAACAGTACCAAAAGATTTACCTAAAGTACCCGTAATCATATCGACACGGTCCATTGTTGTTTTGAAATCCGGAGAGCGGATACCACTAGCTCTGTGAGCCTCAAAATCGTAGTGTTCAGCGACACCGGCACCGTGTGGACCATATAGACCAACTGAATGGACTTCATCCAAGAAAGTCATGCAACCGTACTTATCAGCCAAGTCACAAATTTTTGGGATGTCAGATACGGAACCGGACATTGAATAAACAGATTCGAATGCAATCAATTTTGGGACAGATTTAGGGTACTTTGCCAAACGTTGTTCCAAATCCTCTAAATCGTTATGCTTAAAGATTTCCTTCTTAGCCTTGGAGTGTTGGATACCCACAATCATGGAGGCATGGTTCATCTCATCCGAAAAGATCACCAAATCTTTCATCTTTTGACCCAAGAGGGACAAAACTGCATCGTTTGCGACATAACAAGAGGAGAATACCAATGCAGCCTCCTTCTTGTGTAAGGCAGCCAACTCTGATTCCAAGTTAATGGCATGCTTATTGTGGCCTGCAATGTTACGAGTACCACCGGCACCAGCGCCATATTTCTTCAAAGCCTGAGTCATAGCATCGATGACTTGTTGATTCTTGGACATGGCCAAGTAGTCATTGGAGCACCAGACAGTGACTTTGTCCTCCTCGACAGAACGATGGGCCATCGGGAACTGTTTGGCCAATCTGTTGATGTTATTGAAGAATCTGTACGAGTTATCAGCTCTCTTCTTACCAACCTCATTCTCAAAGAGGCCCTGGTAGTCAAAAGGCTGTTCATTGGTGGAATGGTCCACTGGAACAAACTCGTGTTCCTCAACTTCAGCGGTTGCGACGGAGGCACTTACTGGCTTTGTAGCAGAGACGTAGGAACGTTTCTGTTCCAAGGCTGGGCCCATCACTGGACATCTTGCGGCGTGGGACTTGAGAGCAGAACCGTCGATTGCACTGATAGACTTGGCACTGGCGTGCTTGAAGTAGGGACACAGCCTTTGAGATTGGCGGGCAAGAGATTCCATCTTGGTATTCCTTCCAAAAATCACTAAATTACAGAGGATCTCAGGGCCCATTTATAAACTGGTTCAGTCACCGAGAGTTCTTTTTCCTGCATCGAGGAAATTTTTCCAAGAACCGGTGCGCGCAGCACGGTGATGCGGCGGATATTTATAGTGGGATAAGTGAAGGTTATGGTAGTGTTATAGACTGTCGAGTAGTCTTCTTGGATAGAGAGAGTATTATGTTTTAAATAAATTCGTAGTTTAAATATGAGATAATAATCATTTGCCCTTTCAAATACTGTTATAGGACCCCGTCACTTTCTAAATGCCGAATTGTCATTGGTTGGAGTTTGGGAATAAGGACAGGGAGCGAGCGGGTTTTGAAAAGAGGTTGGATTTCTACTGATATTGTCCTATAGCGGATACTGTGGCGGCACGAGCGACGACGATGTAGTGATAGTATTGGATTGTATGTTTTATTGTATACGATGGCTCAACAGAACAGAGCTTTGTTGTGTCTCTGTAATGGTACAAGAACATGAGTTTATTCGACCACAAAAAAAATTACGAAAGAAACAATCAGGATTCAGAGATTGGCACTCTGCCTTTTGACAAATCTATAGACAGTAGATCAAGTAGATCAAGTAGATCAATGAGTCAAGGAATCAGCCCCAGTTAAGGCGGTCCGGGTAACCCCTTAGGTGATTATAGAGAAAGAGAGCTTTCATACAACAACACTTCCACCTTGTCATAGCCATTGCCGCTCAAACACGCGGTAAACTTCATAGAAATACCCTGAGACAGCCATGACGGAACCCTCGACGACTCTCAAATTGAACTCATCCCAGACCGACATTCACAGGAGGCTTTCGACGGTTTCACCGCTAGACCAAGACACGCTCGACTCTAATCCATTACTTAGGTCTGCGGGGCCTGCTATTGATGACGAGAAGCCCATAGAGACCACATGGATCACAGATACTACTATTCAGATCATTGGGTGCATTGTCGGTTGGTACATCTTTTCATTGGCCATGTCGTTATACAACAAGTGGATGTTTGATAAAGGTCAACTCAACTTCCCGTTTCCTATTTTGATCACTTCATTCCATCAATTATTGCTCTCTCTAATGTCATACATCGTGATCAAGCTAAGGCCCGACCTCAAACCTAATGAAGAACACGATACGATGTTCTACATCACGCATATTCTTCCATGTTCCCTAGCATCGGCTGCTGATATTGGTGCAGGGAATGTAAGTTTCAGATTCATAACACTGACAATATATACCATGGTGAAGTCCTCCTCCATCGCATTTGTCCTGTTATTCGGTGTCCTGGCAAAATTGGAGAGGTTCTCATTCAACTTATTGGGCATTGTATTGTTGATGAGTCTAGGTGTCATGTTAATGGTTGATACATCAAAATCGGGACCACAGGACAATAAAGATTCAACTTTCATGCTTGGATTCTTTCTAGTTTTGCTAAGTTCCATGATGAGTGGTGTCAGATGGGTGTTCACCCAATTGTTATTGCACAAGAACCATGATGAAGGCTCTAGGAAGAACCCCATTTTCACCATCTATCAACTCTCACCGCCGATGTTTCTCGCCTTGTTCGCTGTAGGGTGTGGTGTGGAAGGGTTTGGTAATTTCATCCATGCTGATATCTGGAGTGAGAAGGGTGTATTCAAATCCATCTGTTTACTACTTTTACCGGGGTTTATGGTGTTGTTTATGACCCTGTTTGAGTTTGGTATTTTACAAAGAGCGCAGGTGGTCACGCTCAGTATCGCAGGTATCTTCAAGGAGCTATTAACAATAGTGGCGTCCACGTTCATATTCCATGATAGATTGACCTTTGTCAACCTGATTGGGTTGGTTATCACACTGGTGGACATCGTCTGGTACAATGTCTACAGATATAACGAGAAGAAGGAGGAGTACAACTCAGCAGAATTTGAGCTGGATCGTGTGTGAAAGAAATACTCTCTATACTGGTTATAATTATACTCGCCAACATGGACTCCCCCCAACTGACGGTATATCTTAGTTTCTCTTTTTTTTTGTATCAGTGTCTCGTGAGTTCTAGAAAAGGACAACGCGCGCTGGTAAAATGGTCTGAGACGTGAGTCATGTAGGGACTGAAGCGTTTCATGATGCCCGATTGTATAGCATAAGTATGGATGTCCGGGTGTTTTCCCCAAGTCCCAGTGTAGTCAACTGGACTCAAGTCGAGACTTTTACGCGACAATTTCCTCGTTTGTAGATTCTCGACCGGGACCTAGTGCGGCACCATTTTTTTCTTTTCTTTCCAAAACGACGACGACAACCCCCCTAAAAGACAACAAACAACCAACGTAACACGAAGAACAGATCCCACAAAGGGCTATAAGAAGACTATAGGACTGCTTAAATCACAGTTTCTGTTTGATATACAACACGACATACTCTTTTTCTCGTCATTTTTGAATAGCCAAGGAAGAAGATATAACGAAAGATGCTTGCCACGCTATACAAGGAGGATGAATCAAAGATTCATTCCCTCATCGCAGGTTTCATAGGATATATCAAAAAATTCACTCTATTTGACAACATCTTGCCCAAGTCCAGCAAGTGCAAGGAACCTGTACTAGATGGGAAGACAACAGTCCTCTTCCCAACAAAGATCCAGGTCAACAAGCTCTCCAAATCCAGTGCCATCCCGTGCTCAACAGAGGGCCATGAGGAGCTCATTAAAGTCGAGAACAGTGATGGATCCATCAGTTGGAGATTGGAACATGACTCGCGAACTTCGTCCTCCACGTTCAGTGCTGTGACTTCACCATTTATGACCACGGGTAGTTCCAATGCGTTCTCACCACTTGCAAATGTGCCCTTTAGCAAGGATTCTCCTGTTCCTTTGACTAAGAAAGATCATGACTTGGCTTCGCCAAATTCTTTGACCTCTGATATCCCTGACTTGCCAAACCCTGAGTTTTTCGACATCGGCAAGGATGAAGAAGAGACTAGTGATTCTTGCAGCGATAAGGAAAAGAAGAAGACTTATACTTGTGACTACTGTGGTGCCGAGTTCCGTATTAGAGGATACCTAACACGTCATGTTAAGAAACATGCATTGACAAAGGCTTATGAATGTCCCTTCTTTGATGAACATTCAGAGAACAAGTGCCACCCAACTGGTGGGTTTTCTAGAAGGGATACTTACAAGACGCATCTCAAGGCTCGCCATTTCAAGTACCCTCAGGGCACAAGATCTCAGGATCGTTCTACAACCTCAGGGAAATGTGGTATATGCAATAAACCATATGACTCAAATGAGGATTGGGTAGAACACCATATTGAAAATGGTGAATGTGAAGGGTTGCCAGAAGGTTATACAGCTCGTGTGAAGAACTCTAGGAGAAAAAACTATGAGTATCCAATCCCGACACAGATTAGTCCTGTGAGTTCCCATTCTAATGACTCACCGGCAACAAATGATGGATCACCTGCTGTGCAGCATCAACAGTTAAACTCCGCTCAAGATTCGATTAAGTTGGCTGATGCCTTGCAAAACGGAAGGCTACAATTCTCAAATGGGTTGATTAATGAATATGATAACAATGACGAGTTTTCTTTGGATGTCGAACAATCATTGTCCTTTAGACCAATGATGCAGTACTACACTCGAGTCTAATGTTATCGTATGAAAAATGGGGCATTTGGGGAAAAGGTAATAGGTTTTTTTGGTTTGGTTTTTTTTGGAATTAATGCATGTTTGTAATCTACTAGAAGGAGTAAAAAATACAAAGAAAGAATACAAATATTAGAAGATATCAAAGAGCAATGCTCAAATCAGCAAAGCAGCAACACCAGCCGCAACACCAGCAATAACACCAGTGCTGATGAGATTAGCATTGGCTAAGCCAGTAGATATGGAGGTGTTGTTGGAGGTGTTGTTAGAGGCGTTTCCAGCAGCCATAGCGACAGAGGTAAGAGTAGCAAGAGCGAGAGTGAACTTCATTGGAGAATCTATCGTTTAGTACCCACTGTATGTAGAGTTGTGCACTGGTTTCTAGGAGAAGAAAGAGGCAACCAGTGCCTTTTATAGTGAGATTGGTTGCTCCTTTGTTTGCTATCGGTCGCCTCGCTAAAGATAGGGAAGGAGAAAGCCTTCCTGCAGTCTCGAATTATTTGGAACCTAAAGTTCTAAACTTTCAGGCAACTTTTCCAAAACGGGTTGAACTTCATGCTTTCCACCTTATCTCTTGTGCCATTTTTGGAAAGGGCCCAGGCCCCTCGCCCGGTTTTTGTGTCAAATGTGACAGCTTTAGACAGACAACAATAAACAGCAAATGAGGAACACACTGTTTTCCTAATCGAGAAGGATGCTACAACGATTACCGTATGAAGTGATCCACTTGATTACAACCGGCTTATCACAGAGTGACTGCATTGCTTTGGCGCAGACTTGTCTGCGGTTGAAAGATGTTGTATATGGAAAGCTCTACGGACATCTCTATTTGATAACGCTGTTCCTTTCACCCACTCAGGAGTTCATATCAACATCACAGTGGAGAGATATAACTGTTGTGAGTGGTGTATACAAAATACTGAAGTTGTTGTCCTCTGATGATTCTGTGAAACGGTACATCAAAGTCATCTATATCGATCATGTCATTTATGATTCCAGATTGGCATACAAGAGTCTTATGAAATGGAAAAGCTCAGGTGTGGATATGGATATACAGAGTTATAAGCTACCAAGTGATCGTCATTACGGGTTTTACATGATCCCTGGAGATATCAACTCCCTTTTCGAGAACCATATTGATATGAGGTTGAAACGGTCATTGGATATTATCAAACCTGATTATTCCATATTAACAAATGAGTATATCAAGTATTTTACCAGAAGGGAAGTTGAATCACACATCGCTGATCACTTCAGAATGTCCCAAAGATCTATTCTCCGTGATATGATTGATCTGTTATCACTCTCTGGGGTGAATGTGTTGAGTTTAACTATCTATGACAATTCAGGGTTATTGGAACCAGGATTACAGAAACATGTGACAGTGCTACACATAAAGGGTGGAAAAGATGTGCAAGTCCAGCAAAAGGCACACGATTTACTTCAGTCTTGGAACTTGATCTCTGGATGGTAATAAGTCTTACATCTCCAATATGCCCTCTTGATTCCGTTCCACTCACTGTCCTCCTGCGAGTCATATTCTTCACTCGTGGTCTTTGGAGTATTCAACTCCGTGTATTTGACATTCATTCCATAGTTGGTCATGTCAATCTCAACAATCTTCTTATAGACATCATAGATGACTTGTCTATCAGCGCCGAGACCGTTAAAGAATGAAAAGACACCACTTGGTTTCAACAATCCAACGATCAAGTCATATAGATCAAGCATATCTGAATAGTGTTCGGAATATGTATCGTAGTAAATACCGTTGAAGAAGACACCTTGGTTCAATAACTCAGGAAGTGTGTCTTGCCATCTTCCCTCAAGGATCTTAACGTTTGGTTTCTCGAACCAACCATCAGTATGTAGCTTATTGATGACATCCGGATGAGCTTCACAGATATAGTGCATCGTTGGTTGCTTTGCTTGGATCATCGTATCGATGATACCCATACCAAATCCGATATTTAGGACATTAATCTCTTTGAAATCATTTTCATCGAACCCGTTTGGACCAACTTGAAATTGATCGACAGTCTTAAAGATAGTATCGCATCCCGCTTTCATCAAGTCGTATTCCCAATTCATCATCACACCGTCCTTGTTATCCTTTGTGATTAATGCACCATCACGATACTCTAGCTTTGTATTGAGATATGTCGATTGTGTGTTTGCTGGGTCTTCGATTAGCTCTTTCTTGATATTTTCCATTTTGGCCTCGTATGCCTCCATTCTAGCAATTTCTTCCTGTGTTGGTTGTTCAGCTGATTCCTGTTCTTCAAGCTGTTCCTCTTCATCACTTAGGAACTCAATATCGTCATTAATCTTTCTTAAAACAAGCTCAGCTCTCACACCAGCATCTACCATCTTTGTATAATATTCACTATCTTTCAAACCTCTATGAAATAGAACATCGCCTGGGGTCTTATCGTCATCGTCGATCAAGTTCCAACCGGCACCCCAGCTGAACAGATCATCAATCATCTTCAGTATAACATTCTTCTCATCGTTATTAGCATCTGTGGGGATGGAGCGACAGATCAAATGCAGGGGTGTTGTAGTGGAATCCAACTCTTCTTCCTCTTTCCCTGCGAGGTAGTTTGCACATTCTTCTAAAGTATAAGTAGCAGGAATACCATTCGCTAAATAGTACTCTAATTTTGTGAGGTATTCACCATCTATGGGACGTGTTGGGAACTGGCACAGTTCGTGCAGTTCAGACATTAACCTTCTGATCTATGAAGTAAGTGGTGGTCTTAAAGGTGCTTGACCGATGAGATGGAAATTTTTCTTTCGCGTGCAGCCTAACCTTTCTGTTTTGGAATAATCGGGATCGGAGCCATGTTGCTGTTCTATAGAGGTGTAAAAGAATTAAGGGTAGTTCGAGGGATATAATTGCATCAATTGATTTATTCCGTAAATTGTGTCTTGTAACTCCAGTAACACTTTTCAGGCACTTTTAAAGCTCATCGAATAACCGAGGCCAAATTTTCAGGGAGCAATTGAAACAATAATGATACAGATGACTACAAGAACGCTAGACTATCAATATCTCAATGTGTTAAAAGAATAGGGTAGATCTCACCTAAGCAGTGTATCTCTTCTCAGCCTCAGCCCAGTTGATAACTTTCCAGATGGCCTTGAAGTAGTCAACCTTAACGTTTTGGTATTGCAAGTAATAAGCATGCTCCCAAGCGTCAATGGCAACCAATGGTGTGTATTGAGCACCAACAATGTCCTGGTTAGCGGTTTGGACAATTTCAATGGCACCGTTCTCGTTGTTCTTGACGATCCAAGCCCAACCGGAACCCTGAATACCAGCCAACTTAGAGTTGGTTAAGGAGATCAACTTGTCAAAAGAACCGTACTCTTGCTCGACAGCTTGAGCAAGGGAACCAGTTGGCAATTCACCACCACCTTGTTTTGGTGGGGCCAAGTTTTTCCAGAACAAGTTATGGTTTCTGAACCCACCACCGTGGAACTTGATGGCCTGTTGCAATTCGATGGTTTTCAGTACATCACCCTTGGCCTCAGCTTCAGCATGCTGCTCAATGGCAGTATTGTAACCATTGACGTAAGTTTGATGGTGCTTCTTGTGGTGGATCTCGTTGATCTGGCCAGAGATGTATGGCTCGAGCGCACCGTAGTCGTAGTCCAAGTCCGGCAAGGTGACTTTGGTTCTGACGAGCATTGGGGCCTTGAAGGCCTGGGAGCGGACGGTACGAAGGGCGAACATTGTCTCTTTTGGCGACTGTTTTATCTGTGTTGGTAGTTTATGTTGCGGATTAAAAAGGGGCAGCGGTTCCGGTTTTTATAATCCGTAAAGTTGAAGTTGGGCAAATTATAACTGGTTGAGCCGTCAAAACCCCCAAGAACACTAAAGGCGAGGCTACAGAGAGGGTCAATGCTAGAAGTCTTATCACTGGCATTCCTCTATTACACTGCATGGGTCTTTGTCCTGGTGAGTTTTGGCGTTGCTCATAGAATGAGAAATTATACTAACCCATATAAAGCCCTTTGTGGAAGCTGAGTGGGTACACAGATGTTTCCTCCCTATGGAGTACGCTATAAAGCTGCCATTGTTACTCCTTGTGATAGCGTGGGCCTCAGTGGGCACTTTTACTGCCATAGTGTTCCTGAAGGGGAAGAAGCGGGTTTGATTATAGCACAGGTCCTGACTACAGGTTGGATTCTGGTCATAGACATGGTGATCATTAAACCTAAATAGATCACCACTGAAAAAAATGTACTCGTTCATTCACAAACGATCAAGATCTGAGTTGGTGGCATGTGTGATCTGCGGAAAGAGAGGAGCTTTACTTACCGTTCAGTCTTGTTGCACTGGGCACTCTCTAGACTCCTCTGTATTAGCAAAACTCTTCGCTATATGACGAATCTTAGGCTATTGCTTCACGTCAAGGGTCGCCACTACGCACAAAATCCGAGAAAATAAATATCATATAGTTCCTAAAAATGGACTCGAAGTGCCTAGCTAAGCAGTAAATCTTCTCTCAGCTTCGGCCCAGTTGACAACGTTCCAGATGGCTTTGAAGTAATCCAACTTGACATTTTGATATTGCAAGTAGTAGGCGTGTTCCCAGGCATCAATGGCCACTAATGGAGTATATGTTTTACCAACAGTGTCCTGATTAGCAGTGGTGACAACTTCAATGGCACCATTCTCGTTGTTCTTAACAATCCATGCCCAGCCTGAGCCTTGAATACCAGCCAATTTAGCATTGGTCAACGAGATCAACTCTTCGAATGAACCATATTCATTCTTAACAGCTTCCGCTAGGACACCAGTAGGGAATTTACCACCACCTTGAGAAACTGGGGCCAAGCTCTTCCAGAACAAGTTGTGATTTCTGAACCCACCACCGTGGAATTTGATAGCCTGCTGGATCTCAATGGTCTTTAAGACATCCCCTTGGTTCACAGCTTGGGCATGCTGCTCAATGGCAGCATTGAAACCGTTGACATAGGTCTGGTGATGGTTCTTGTGATGGATCTCGTTGATCTGGCCAGAGATGTATGGCTCGAGGGCATCATAGGCAAATTCCAATTGTGGAAGGGAGACCTTGGTGTATGGCATCTTGGTAGTTCAATAGCTGATAGAGAGTGCAGATAAATATATAGGTAAAGAAAGAGATACAAGCTCATGAATGAATCAGACAGCGGAATCACTCACCCTTTTATTTATTTGCTCATTGGGACAATGTGACAACCCCATTGGTTACAATCTGCCACAGTTTTACTCGGCAGTTCCCCAAGGCTAAAGATACTAGTAATGAAGAATAGAACTGGAAGACTTAAGCTGTGTATAAGCCACAATAGTATACATCTTTAGCGATGGATTGGTGGGACAGTGGCTCTTAGACGTTATCAACCGGGAATTGCATATGGATAAAGATAAAGAGACGATGGGATAGGGCAATATGGGACAACAGACGATGATTGTCCAGAGCATGAGATTTGTTCTATGGCATCAACAACCCTCAATAGATCACACATAATTCTCAGTCAAGCACGAACAATCAGTCAATCGTTTGTTCTTCGTTGTCCATCGTCTATCGCAAGCCCTTCAAAATATCACTCAGAACACCTAGAAATTCTCTGCAGAGCATCCACCCAGACAATCATAGCATATAGATAGACAACATCATTGGCTTAATCTATACTCAGCAACAACCTTATATTCGACATTAAGGACATTAGCAATGGATCTAAGTCTCGGTTGGTTTGCGCGACACTCAGAAAACCTCCTGGAACATCAACACGAGACAAAACTGGAAAGTTGAAAGGAAAAGGACAACACAGAAAGGGAAACCATTCTGCTACACCACACATATTCTCACTCTACCAGTACCTTACGCGCAGCGAAATACAGTAATGTCCCGCAAGAAAGGCGTAGAGGACTTCCAGTTCGGAAGTCGACTTGGAGAAGGATCGTACTCTCAGGTGTTCAAAGCAGTTGAGGTGCAATCGAGGAAAGTGTACGCCATAAAAATTCTTTCTAAAAAGCACATCGTCAAGGAGAAGAAGATAAAGTACGTTAACATTGAGAAGTCCACACTGAATAGACTAGGGAGGCACCCAGGAATCGTTACGCTGTATTACACTTTCCAAGATGATAACTCGTTATACTTTGTGATTGATCTTGCGGAGTTTGGTGAACTATTGACCTTGATAAGAAAATATGGATCACTCAGCGAGACATGCTCAAGGTATTACATGGCTCAATTGATTGATGCTGTCGAATTCATGCATTCTAAAGGTGTTATTCATAGAGATTTGAAACCGGAGAATATCCTTGTTAATGGTGATATGAGACTCATGCTGACAGATTTTGGCGCTGCGAAGTTGCTTGATGTTGAGATACAGCCTCAAAAGGAGTATAATTCTTCGTTTGTTGGTACTGCTGAATATGTTTCTCCTGAATTGTTGAAGAATAACAAGTGTGGTTTCGAGTCTGATATTTGGGCGATGGGATGTATCCTATATCAGTTCATTGTTGGATTACCACCTTTCAAGGGAACAACAGATTACTTGACCTTCGAGAAGATTGTCAATTTGGAGTATAAATGGCCAAAATTCTTCATCCCTGAGCTCATAAAGGACATTGTTTCCCATGTTTTACTCATCGATCCAACTCAAAGACTCACAATCCAACAGTTGAAACAACATCCTTGGTTTGGGAACTTGCAATGGAATAATAAGTCACAGATATGGGGTGTATCACCTCCCAAGATGGAACCTTATAACCCTAATGTTGAACGGTTGAACCAAACTACCACACAGTTCACACAACTGAGATTGAAAAAACCATCCGCCAATGCTGTAAAGAAGCAACTTTTGACCAATACGATAAACCAGATAAGGAACGACGGTGTATTGTTTAACGGACTTGAAAACAGGGGGTTCAGTCCTCTGAAACCGGCACCTCCAAAAATTTTACCAACGCAACAGAATGCATATAGACCAACCCCATCGGTGTCTCCAAAGACATTCTCGAAACAACAGAATCAAACGCAATCTCCATCAGATATCAATAAGGGCCCAATCGGAGTTCAGAGACCAAATGCTCCACCAACGATACAACAAAGAAGCCATGAAGCACAACAGAAGCGGTCTTCTCCACTGAGACCAGTCCCGAATAACTCACCACAGCGAAATCGGCTTATTTCTCCGATAGATGGTCCGTTTCCAAAGGGTCAGTATCCAAAGGGTACACAGACTCCACAGAAAACTGCTGTAGGGCTAAAAAGCCTTCCAGGTCAGGTTCTACCGAAGAGTGCACCACAGATTATACAGAGTATACCTGAAACTGCTGCACCACAGAGTATGGACAGGACTTCTTCACAAAATGCTCAACCACAGACTGTTGCAAAGACCTTTTCACAAAAGGTTCAACCACTCGCAAAGCCCAGCGTACCAAAGTCTCAGGCTGTTTCAAAACCTATACAGAGGGCTCCAAAGGCGATCAATATTGCTAAAGTTACAGATAAGACTACTTCCATGGCACCACAGATTCCTCCACCCAAGATATCATCAATATCTGAACCGATTTCCATCCCACAGGAGGTTTTATCATTTTTGAAGCCTTCTGAGAGTATCATCAAACTTGATTTCATTCATCTAGCGGAATTGAAATACTCTTCTATTGAACGGGATAATTCCCATGTGGGTTTAGATGATTTGACGATTCATAAGATCATCAAGACGAATGAATCCACTTTGCATTCCGATTTGAGGATCTATGGGCTTGCATTGACGGACCTAGGCCATTTGATTTTGTTCCAACATGGACAATTACAAACTGTGGTTGATATTATCATCGATCTGACTAATAAGTTGTTTGCCATGTATGATTATGAGTTCGATGAGGTTGATCAATCTGGGTATTTGATCCTCGAGGTGCTTTCGAAGGATAGATTGATATTTTTATCGCCAATGCTGAATAGGTTAAAGGGCTATGAGCTCATAGGGGAGTCACTGACATGGATCGACGCATTGTTGAAGACTAAACAGTTGCTGAAGAGTAAGACACCAACATCGACACCAACACCTACACCGACATCATCATCAACATCAACATCAACATCAACATCCACACCATCACCAACCCCTACATCGACGGCATCTTCACAAGTACAAAAGAAGAGAGTATCTGTATCCAAGACAGCCAGACCACGTACAGCTCAACAGGTACAACAGCAGAACAAGAAGTTTGCCGGTGGTGCAGCAGCAGCAGCATTTAAAAGAATGAAATGACGTCTACTCTAGTTTTCATCATTAATATCATCTATTGTAGTATCAAAATCAACACTCACTCTTAGATATGAGGAACTCACCCAGGACACGCAAAGGATCTTCTGGCTTTTCCTTCGCCAACAATCTCATCCCTTGCAACAGACTCGGTGTGACATGCTCATTCAGCCATTTTCTCGTTGTTGCACCGGTATTGAAATCCACACCGGCTGGTATGTGGTAAGCTATTTCGTCGCGTGGCGCTGGAGACTCCTGTTTGATATCTTCTGGTTCTGTGGAGTCCATTGCTATTTTTTGTTGTATCTTTGAGTTGTATTGTTGTTGTTTGTTGATCGAAAGAAAACTTCAACACACAGCTTCACCCACTGTCAAGAAATCGAACCAAGCGCCAAATAGAATCAAACTCACAACAATGGATCCATTCATTGAAGTTCTCCAGGATGCTCAACAGCAGTGTAAGACAATTGCAGAGCTCATCAGAACCACAGTAGTCTCTGAAGAATCCACGCGGGACTTCGAGAACAACATGCAAGAGCTCCATGAAACCATCACAGACTTGAAAGAGTCCATAGAGTCGAGCAAATCGGACCCTGAGTTCTTCAAGATCACACAGGAGACGATTGGGGAGCGTGAGACTATAGTGAATGGCCTGAACAAGCAGTACCAGGAGATAGAGGCCCAATGGGAACAGAAGAAGACGAGTACTACAACGACGCCCTTCACACAGGATGAAGAGACTGCCCAGTTCAACCAAGTACAACAGCAGGAGATCATCAGAGAGCAAGATGAACACTTGGATGGCGTGTATGTTTCGATGCAGACCATAAACCAACAAGCAAGAGCCATGGGCAACGAATTGGAGGAACAGGCGTTCATCATGGAGGAACTAGAGGGAGATTTGGATAGAATCACTGGCAGAATCGGCAGAGGGCTGAAAAGGGTAGAGCATGTCATTAGAATGAACCAGGACACTGCTAGCAACTGCTGCATTGGGCTATTGATAGTTGCTTTGATTGTACTGTTGGTGATGGTGATTGTTGTGTAGGGTAATATGCAGGTATTGAAGGGATAAAAGTGGGAATCTACATAGCCAATCAGAAGAAAAAACACTTAATCGTCAATTATTACACTGGCATCGAAGTACAGACTTGGATCTAAAGCACTCACATCAGCACTATGTACTTCTCCTTCCAATAACAACTCAGCCATTATCTTTCCTGTGCCTGGGGCGTTATTGATACCCCAACATGAATGTCCACTAGCCAAGTATAACCCTTCAACGTTCGTCTCCCCAATCAAAGGCCCTGAACTCGATGGTACATCCAAGACAGGTAGATAACAGGCTTGTCTCTTGAGGATATGGCCCTTTGATAAGTTCGGGCTCATCTTGCTCACATAGTGGAATAGTTGATCACACTTCTCCTTAATGACTTCGACATCATCCGTTGTCTCAGGCAGATCGACGAGGGTATCACCTTCGCCGCATACGTAGACTTCATCCTTTCTTGCATAAATTTCTGGTGATACGTATTTACCCTTTCCTATCTTTAGCTCAGAAAAGATGGCATATGGCGAAACAGTACCGTTATGTGGGGCAACGGTAATACTGTGAGCGCGTAATCCAGAAATGGGACAGTCTGGAAGTATCTTGGAGGTCCATGGCCCCATTGAGAGAACGATTTGATCACCCATAATCTCAACACGCTCATTTTTGCCAACGGATTTTGTAGGGATATAACTTAGACCCGTCGCTGCCTCAGTCTCATCGGAAAATAAAATCTCATCAACTTTGCCCAGGATCAGCTCCACCGCTTGCGATTCAATGGCCTTTTTAAGAATGAAATTTGTGAATCTATAGGGATGTACCTGAGCAGTGGAGTCAACACCACCCAGTTCGGACCAATCTTTTATAATGTCATCACGGATCCAGTTCAGATCGGTGGGCAAATGTGGAGCGCTCTGCAAATCCTGCTGCTTTATCGAGTTCTTTGTAACGGTTCTTCGCTTCTCCAGGGGTTGGCCTGGTTCCACGGTATCTTTACAACCTTTACCTACATTCTCCTTTAAATCGTTCTCATCCTCCTCCTCCTCCTCCAGAGCATTCTGTATGTTTCCTTCTAGCGACACAGTTGTCAATCGTCTGTACCCCCACTCTTCTTCACCATTGTACTCATCGCTCAACTCCTGGTGCAGCTTAAAACTCAGAGGCACAATCTGCTGAGGAAATGCCCACAGCGCCAGCAGGCCACCAGCTTTTCCCGAGGCTCCACCAGCGACTCTTTTGCTCTCTATGATGGTGATGTGGTGCGTTGAAGGATCAAAGTCAGGGTGTCTTGTCAAGTAATATGCGGTACAGACACCAATGATACCAGCTCCCACTATGATGATATGGGTCTTCCCCTTCGCCTTACCTGAAGGCGTTGAATTGAAAGTGAGAAAGTTGTCCATTCTGCGCAATTCTTTGTATTGTGTGATTGGTATGAGTCAAAGAGTCGGAAACCGCGAGCTAACAACACACAATGGAATATCAATACAGTAATGGCACGTTCTTCGCACTTGTTCCCTTGTTCTCTTACAAATTCAAAAGCATTTTTTCCAAACAGCCGAATCGTTCGATTTAGAGATGAATTCCGACCAAGGGATCCTCGGAAATGGTGGTTCCAACTATGCAGTACTGGGTGTTATGAATAGTGTCATAAATGGAATATGCCAGTGCCTTATATGGATACATAGGATTACAAAGTGCTAAGTATTCATTCACTAGCGCAGAAATTGAATCATTAATGATTACATGACCAGCAGCCCATCCAATTCTTTTTCATTCAACTGTGCACTCATGTCCAATAACGTGTCTCTATCCAACTTAGCAATTACCAACCCATCCCATTCTTGGTTCTTGTGAACCTCAATACTTTTGGAGCCCTCTCCAAGTTCAATGGACTCGATAAACCCCAGTACCAGCTGGTCTTCTAGATCGGTGGTGATGATGTTAATCGCTATGATACCATTAGGGATCATGTTCTTCAAGACGAATAACATCACCTGGTTCAAATCGTGGTCCGTATCCAGAATGACTGTTAGCTCGGAGATCTTTTTAGAAGAGTTCTTAAGAAATAGTCCGAACTTCTGTATGATTTCCCTATCCAAATCCTGGAGAATCTTCTCATCCAATTGATCACCTTGTAAGCCATATATCATCAGATCCTGTGCATTATCTGAGGCCTCTAGGAAAGTCATCAACTTATGCTGCTCCACATAGTACACCAGGTCACCGACATATGGTACTTGATTATATTCAAACATCTTCCTGAGAATCTCCAGAATAGGGTCATATTTAAGATCATCCATCGAGGCACCAATCAAATCTGCCGTGCGCTCAGTCAATTCCTTCATCAATATCACATTCAGCGTAGGATTATGCAATTTCTCGCCGTAGAACAGCTCAGTGAAGGATAACAAGGACAGGATATCCTGAGTATCATCAACGTTATATATCAGCTTATCACAGAGAAATGAACTGGCAGTGGCATCTGTCATAGTTTTCTCAATCTCCGTGCCATCCCAGGAAATCTCGCCTTTCGTGTAACGTTGAACTTTCTCTCTATAAGAGATTGGATATGCCCAAAGTGTCAACGGTGTAGTTAAAAATGTGGAGACCAAAGTCATTAAGATGAACATAGAATAAACTTTTGAAGAGATGATTCCTGCACTGAGACCCACATTCAAGACCACAATCTCGACGATACCTTTACAAGACATTAGGACACCCACGGTCAATGATTCTCTCCAATAAAATCCACATATCTTTGCACCGATGAATCCACCAGCGATTTTCGTAACCACTGCAATGACTATAAGAGCAACTATATAGCCCCAGTCGATTCCCTGGTTCAACTCTCCAAAATTGACATTGAACCCAGCAAGAGCAAAATAGATAGGGATAAACATGATATGAACCAAATCTTCAATCTTATTGGTGATTTCAATGACAAAGCCATGCTCACGAGGCACAATGAGACCTATGAGGAAGGCTCCAAAAATAGGATGTACACCTATGATATCTGTGAAGAATGATGAGATGAATACCAATAGCAAGATGATCAAAATTCCTGTTCTCGATAGCGTCCCTGTTCTCAAGTCCTTCCGTAGCACCACTTTATGGAGGAGCCAACGAAGTGGGAATATCACAAACAGAGCCCATCCGACGGTTACTAGGAGGATGTAGAGAGTGTTGATACCACTTCCTGCATTGGCCAAAGTCACCGATAAGGCCAAGAGGACCCATCCAACAACATCATTTGTGATACCAGCAGCGAGCACCACGGTACCAACTCTTTCCTTCAACAGCCTCAACTCCGTCAGAATACGAGCAAGCACAGGGAAGGCGGTGATACACATTGCCACAGCGATAAACACCATATACGTTGTGAATTTCAACTCTGATCCGTATTGGCTATGCAACCCAATGGCAATTAGACAACCAAACCCAAAGGGAATAACCATATTGATCATACCCACTGTCAATGCAATATTCAGATTCTTCTTGATGAACTTCACGTCCACTTCCAATCCTACGAGGAAGAGGAAATAGATGATGCCAATGTTAGCAACAAGTGACAGCATATACCTAGACTCTGTAGGGAAACATGTCGCTGTGAAGTTTGGTATACGGCCCATCACTGTGGGACCTAGCAGTATACCTGCTATGACTTCAGCGATGACCCTGGGCTGACGGATGAAACCCAGGGGGATGTGGACCAGTTGGCACAGTGCGATGATAAAGATCGCTTGGAAGAGGAAGAGGGTAATGGGGTTCGAAGGTGTGTATTCCAAAGGGTTCCTTCCTGCAATGATCCCTCCGACAGACTCTGTGGCTACCATTGCGTTGTCCTTGTGGTTTCTGTTGTTATCCTTGGGCCTTTTGTTCGGTCGTGGCTGGGTGTGTAAGTTATTGTCTGGGCAGTGTGGTGGGACTGGGGCAACCACCCAATTTATCGGATTTAAACAGGAGGGTAAAGACGACTGTTGCAACTAACATCTCTGACAAAATTCTTCCATCTTGTACTTCGTATTAAGCTATATATTTGCCAGTTGCCACTAGAACTTCTCCTCTTTGAGGATCTGATCATCGTAGCTGATTCTCAGTACCTCGAGTCCATAGTTCCCGAGCAGATTCAACACACCAACTCTCCAGCCTTTGTACAGTCCTTCAAGCCCCCTATGTCTGAAGATATTCCAAGGGGTCCATGGCCCTGAATAGCCATCGAACTTGACAATCAGATAATCTTTGATACCAGGGAACAGGAACGATACCTGTGCACGTCTGAGGATAGTTTCTGTCGGCAACTTAACCATGAGTCCCAGTAGAGAACATAGCAGCTTGATGAACCCATTGTTGGAGCGACACAGGAACAGCAATACCTTGTTCAGATTGTTCCCCATGGAGTGAAATAAGATAGGAAGTATGAGCTCATACGGATAAGAAACACCTTTGATACTCCTTCTCAACGACCTCTCACCTTTCATGGATGTAACGATGAACTTGGTCCTTATCAAATCCAACGGGGCCAATACCAGCTGGCTCACGACATTAGCACCAATAGACAGGACAAGCGAGTTCAAGGGATCAGGAGAATGTTCCAGACTGATGAAGAATGGATCTGGGATGTGTAGAACCACTGATAAGACACCAGTGAACCATGCTTCCAGCGTGGATTGCAACGTTGTGTAGATGAACGACGTATTTGTGGATCTCCAGAGACCCTTGATGCCTTCATGGGAGAGAAGAGCACTCATCACATCCATTGTGTTCAGAGTCATTGGCTTGAGGTAGTCATTTGTTACCTTCTTAGGTTTGGATCTCTTGATCGATTTTGTTCTTCTTGTTTGTTCACGTTCATTCTTTGGTTGGAAGTAATCGATGTCATCGTCCTCATCTGATAGATCATACGAATCAACAGACTCTGGCGATTCGTGGGAGTGCAGGGAGTCAAAAGAGGCGACTTGTAACAACAGTCTAACAACTTCAAAAGGTTGACTCACAACCAATTTCCCGTACCCTTTCACTAACCCATGCACTAGGGACTTCACCAACTCGTTGAAATTGCCCATATCAAAATATTCGCCTAGTTCTAGGTCACTGTACTGTTTCGAGTGCACAACGAGAGGTCTCTTTGAGACGTTGTATGGTTTGGTGGACAGTTTGGATAATTTGGAAGAGAGAGGTTGGCCATGCTGGTCCAGTACCCCAATGCCTGGGTGATACGTCACCGTGTGGCCTGTTTGGAATGTCGAAGGGTCGTAGTAAGGGCGGAGGTCCGTCATTGTCGGTTCACTGTGTGGATCAATAAGAATATTGTGTGTGTCCTACAGGTATTCTGTCGATGGGTTGTTTGTTTGCCACTTGTCGCGCGCCATTCGAGATGAGCAGAAACAGAACATCAAACATCATCAAGGCGATCAGGAAAGAAGTGATGAACAATGTTCACACACATATGGGCCATAAAAAGCACCTAACATTAGACTTCTATCATTAAGATACCAGAGGTCATGGTTACACCACTGATGGTAAAAAGAAGAGCCTACGTGACTCGCTATCTAATGAACATTCGGTGTTCACTCCTATTTTGTGTTTCTCTTTGAAAGAAAAGGACAGACTTGCCCCCCCCCCACCTACCGAACGAAAGAAAATGGAATTTTCCCCCAAACTCATGAGAACCTTCTTAATATAGACTATAGTAATAGTATATACAGTATACTATATTATAGTATATACTATATAGTATGTAACAACAAGGGTGTCCCCATGAATCCGTGCATCGCGCTTCCGTATATTACCCTCCCAGGTCCCTTAACATGTTGGATGTGACTTCCCATTATTCTTTTTTCTATGACACTCCACTATTCAAACCAGCCCATGATCAGACTCATATATGATATATAATCAGTGATCACTATAATTTGTTTTAGGAGAGATAGATACATCAGGTCATCGATCCAGTGCGTATCTTCTATAACACAATGCAAACAGCCTTTCATGGAGTCAAGTTTCACGTTTCACCAGACCAAACCAGACCTGTAGCCAGCCTATCTCGGCCCAGGAGGTCCGGATGATGTACCGTGTGTATGATGTGTGTGATACTCACCCGCACACGCAGACATGAGTCGTCATCGACGGTCGTGATACATACATATACATTCTCTACACTTCTTATTACCAAAAGGGGCGGGGGAGGCGGGAGTGGGCTTATATCCCATGGCGGTTGAACGTTGAACAGTGAATATATATTGTATACACATACGTGACACTGTGATATGGTCCAGACTCTCTACACTATAGATAAATCATAATAGTTATTAGTTATTAGACTTTAGTTAATGGTTATAACTTATAACTTATTAGTTATTAGTATATAGACTCAAGAGGCTCGAGAGTCTCAGAGCGCGTTCAGCATCTGATTGTCACTAATACCTGCTAGTATAGCTTTGTGACATTTTGGAAAACGGTTCTGAGCCCTGGGCCCCCACCCTGCTGGCCGTAGCGCTTCTGCTGCACAGGACAGATGGCAGGGAAGGGAATACAAGACGTAGCACAGGAGAAGAAAGAGTAGAGGGTACCTACCTACGCTGTGTAGTGACGTCTATTCTCGAAAGTGTGCCAGGAGCGAGTGTGCTCTCCTCATCATCCATAGCACATTGAGTGAAGCTTACGTACGTGTACATACATACGTACCCATCAGACTGTCTGTCTCTGTTGTACCATTACGTCGTAGTCTGTTGGTCTTTGTTCCATCCCTCGCCTTGCCTTGCCTTGCCTATGACGTTCATGATGTTAGAAGCTGTCACCCAACGCACTGCCCGGGAGATTCGAGGCGGCGCGAAGGAAGTGAGACAAAAAAAAACGGAGGGGGCTGGCAGTCAACTTCAATAGAAACAACAACGAAGAACAAGAAGAACAAGAAGGAGAAGAAGACTAACAGCAACGCTAAGGGGAAAAAAACTATCGGTTGAAGAAACAATAAGATGGACCCGAATCTACAACAACTCCACTCACTGGAACAGAGCTATAACGAATACCAGCAGAGGTCCATGACCAGTGATAGGCGGTTTATCAGCGAAGTGCTCAACGGCGGCAATAACAACAACAACAACAACAACAATAACAGCAACAACAATAACAGCAACAGCAACAGCAACATCACCAATCCTGCCAATAATAACACTGCCAGCACAGCGGGTGTTGCCACTGCATCCACCGACCCCTTGACAGTAATCATACCTTTCAACTCGACCCCTACCGAGATTCTAGCTCAGAGATTCGCTTCATGGAGGTATATCATCTCTGCATTGATTCAGTACTTGAATGAAGTGGTCTCAATCCAGGATGAAGTCGTAAGACAACAGATTAGACTGAGCCATTCTGTACAGTTCACAGACCATGACATGAACCAGTTCTTTACTCCACAGGGATCAGGATCCATCCAAGATATCCCCCAGGTATTGATCAACTATCACAACGGAAGTGCTTCATTGGCTCAAAGATCGTCGAAAGAGCTTAGAACCACAGTGCTGAGACTTGAAGACTTGAGGAGGGACCTATTGGTCAAGATCAAGGAAATCAAATCTCTTGCTTCGGACTTCAAAAACACTGTTGGCAGGGAACTCCAACAGACCAGACAGGAGTTATCCCATTATTTGAAATCTCTTGATGATGCCAAGTTCAATCCAAGGTCTATCCAGCCAAAGAGTGACCCATACTTGACCAAAATAATTCTGGATAGGCAGATCAAGAGACAGATAAGCCAAGAGAACTTCTTATTTGAGGCTTATACGAATTTGCAGTCTTCTGGTAAGGAGTTGGAGAAGATTGTGTTGCAGGAAGTCCAGAGTGCTTTGATAACATACGCTAAGCTTATCGGTGAACAGGCACAGCTAGTGTTTGACTCGCTGATCACCAACTTGGACTATGGCATCATCTCGAAGCCAACCACGTACGAGTGGGAGCAATTCATTCAGAGGGATAGGAACTTCATACGTGATGGCGTGACCAAAAGGGATCATAAGCAAATGTCGTATGACAAGGACAAGGACCCACTGGCTTTGGAGATCAGATCATCTTTCTTGGAACGCCGTTCCAAGTTCCTGAAGTCTTACTCCAAGGGATTCTATGTATTGACTCCAACCTTTTTCCATGAGTTCAAATCTGCTGATAGAAAGAGAGATTTGGTACCAGTGATGTCTTTGTCACTTGATGAGATTGAGATAGAGGAGCATTCCACAAGTGATTCGAACCAGTTCAAGTTCGTCATCAAGAAAATTGGAAAATTGTCGTCGCATAAGTTCATCTTCCGTTGTGAATCTTATCAAGAGATGATGGAGTGGTATAACGATCTCAAGAGCCTGAAGAAATTGAATAACCCTGTGAACAGGGGCCTCTACGCTCAGAAGAATCATATCTCAAGGGTATCGACTCTGAACTCTGGTAACAGAATATCGATGGACAGATCCAGGGATGGAAGAATGGATTCATTAGTTTCAAGGGGATCAGCATTGGATGACAGTGTTTATGTGAAGAGAGTGAGCATGGACAGACAACCGCCGTATCCTGTTCAACAGCCGTTTGTGGAGCTGAATTCACAAACCGCACAGTCTACTCAATCTGTTCAGGCCCCGAATGGTCAAATCCAACAGAATCCAACGAATGGGGCCATAAACAGTGATGCTAGTGGCATCTATGCTGTGGGAAACGGAGATGTCAATAGCAAGAATGCTATCTTGTCGACGCCAAATGTTAAAGCTGTTCCACAGATTCAAATTGATCAAGTTTCTGTGGATGAAAGTCCTAAGAGTTTACGGAATGAGAAGGAGACCCATAATGATGATTGAAGTTTGACAGTATGAACATTCTAAAAGGTGTAGGCGAAGAGAATGCAGATGAACAATAGGATTGAAAGGTTGTTTTGTATATTAGATGTAATCTATTCCTTTCTTTGTTGACCACACTTTAGTAACACAAAATGAAATTCGTTTGATGCGATTATGAACCTTGAGCGAATGCATATATAAATATAGATATAGATAGATACCTATGAAAGAATCCACAGTACAAACAGACATACGAAGAAGACTCCAATGGTCCGCTGAATATTAATACCTTCAACGTTTCTCTTTTTCACCTTAGACACTTTTTGGATAATCTCCTCCCATTGTCTATCAAATTCCTCATCCGAGAATCTCTTCAATACACTCTCCCTACCTCTTTTTGTAATCTTCACCTTCTCATCATCACTAAGCTCAGCAACGGTTTGAAAGGCTTCGCTTAATGATGGATAGTCAGCTGTGAAATCCGGATCCTGTTTACTCTTAAAGAAGAACCCGGTCTTCGTGTCATCTCTGCTGTCCTTAGCAACAGTCTTAGTCTCACTGTCCCATGGTGTCACAATATCGAGTAAAGGACCAGCAGATGCGTGAACTATAGGAATCAACCCACTAGCGACGTATTCAACCACTGCAATACCGAAATGCTCATTCCACATCGCATTCAAACCATATGAAGATGTCTTCAAATATTCTTTAACTAATGAGTGTGGGGCATCCATCACGAACTTGATATGAGATTCTGGAATATTGAGATTCTTAGCTTTTGATCTGAGTTCTTGGACATATTCAGAGTCAGCCTCGCTCCTGATGGACCCAATAAATATCAATTTTGGAGCCTTTGATATCTCTGTCATTTCCAAAAATTTCGAATACTCAACAATGATCAAGTCATGGCGCTTTTCAGGACGATACTGCGCGAGACAAACCACTGAATTTTCCCTATTCCACTTATCCATCTCTAGATCTGCCCCAGTTATGAATTTCTCCGTTGAGCACGGTGGGTACAGAATATCAACTTTATTCTTCTTCCAGATTGACTTGATGTGGTTGCTGGTCCAGGTAGAGTTGGTCAAAGTGATATCGACCAAGGGGCCACATGCGCTATATGTCCACATGAACAGCTTCCAGTAGATAAATTTCCCAAATTGCTTGATATTTGACCAAGGGTTCAACTTGTTCAACATATCTTGTGAGATCACAGGGAAATGAACGTATGCGACAATAGGAGCGCCTAGCCATCTGTATACAATGAAGTAAGTGAAGGGATAACCCATTGTATCGATCCAGATATCAGGTTCAAACTTCCACAGAGATTCAATCACCAATATTATGGACCCAACCGCCTGGCCCAACAGAGTCAACACCGGCCATGTCGCCGGATCGACAAGCCATCTCGTGCTGAGCCTTACGAAGGACACTCTCTTAGGGTCCAATTTGATGTCAAATCTTTTTGACACGTTGGAGAGGATCAGGGAATCAGGCTCAGGGTCACCTGTATATACGACAACTGTGGATTGTGTGGTATTCAAAGTATCCTCAACGGCCTGCCACAGCACACGCTCACCACCTCCACCAGCGTTGCAGTAGGGATGGAAGTAGCCATATGTCTCTGGGCTCATTTCTGCTTCGGCAGGTCCTCTACCAAACTCTCGTCGCTTTTGTATGGTTCTAGGTGTTGTTTACGTTTCGCGGCTACAAAGAGGAAGCTCAAATACATAACAATCATCGAAAAGTACTAGGAAGAAGGGGCATCATGCAGCTACTGCTTCTGGTCCTGGATCAACATCTCCATCACTAAGGTTTGCAGCGGGCCGTAGTCTTTCTGCGCTATCAAGTTAAACTCATCGGCAAACAACAAGAAGTGCTTGAAGCTGGTGTTCAGTAGGGTGTTCAACCCCAAATCGATCACCTCATTGAAATGGTGACAGTAAATATGGGCATAGATACGGAACAATCTCTTCATTATAGTCTTCACGAGAGATTGGAACTGTGGAGGAAATGGCTGGTTTAACTTTGAAGGGAAAATGTTCTCATCGTCGAAAAGAGATTGGATCCACGTCATCAAGGATTCAACATACTTAGGTGCACTCACAGACACAGGTTTAGACAGATTTGAATCTTGCCAAAGATACTCGTACTCATTAGTAGCGATCATTCTTGGGCATGTCTTTGGCGAGCAGAATTCAGTGATGGTGCCGTACAACATATTGATCTGGTTATAGAAATCAACAACATGGACTGCTAACCATTCATTCAGGTTTTCATCCTTTGGAAGCTTTACAGCTTGCGCAAGGGCCAATCCGGATCCTAGTGTAGATTCAACTAT
This sequence comes from Williopsis suaveolens, assembly GCA_003708225.3. Taxonomy (NCBI): domain Eukaryota; kingdom Fungi; phylum Ascomycota; class Saccharomycetes; order Phaffomycetales; family Wickerhamomycetaceae; genus Williopsis; species Williopsis suaveolens. The sequence continues at coordinate 222,720 of PPNS03000008.1, read as the reverse complement.
CAGTTTGATATCCTTATGCGATGAGATGGAGTTATAGTTATAGTCCTGGTTCAACGAATGATTATGATCTCCATAGACAGACTGGTCCATATATTGTGTACTTTCATAATTCTCAGGTGGCGCCTTCTTGAATCCACGAGTAGATTTAATGGTGTGTCCGTTATTGAGGTGTCTGTCGAAGATGTTAGTGACACAAACCTGGATCGGGGTGAGACAAACCCCTTGAGATATGACCAATACTCACAAGCTTTGAAAGAATGACATTGTACTCATCCCCAGTGTACTTCAGCAGTGTACAGTTTCAAACTGATTCTACCCGAAACACGGAAACAACTGATGTGAAACTAAAGGAGAAAAGCTGTTGATATTTCTTGTTTCTTGTTTTCGCCTTTGTTTACACATTTCCACATTAGTGCTGAAGATTGCAAATTGGCGTGAAGAAAAAGCGACAGAATTGCACAAAGTGTTTCTACGATGATATATGAAAAAACGGTAGCTATAATCTATACAAAAAGGGTATAAAGGGCCACTTATTGCTGAATGGCCATTGAGTCATTGACCAAGTAGAGTTCACTCAAATGAAGAGCAAGCCTAACAACAGACCAAAGACAGTGGAGCCAACAACCTTTGCAGCAGCACCTTCGAAAGTGGTGATCACTGGAGATGATGAGCTCTCAACTGCCCTACCGGTGGATGTCGTTGGGAAATCAACAGTGGAGGTGACCTTCTTGGTCTCAGTTGTAGTTTCCCCACCCTTACTGGTGGTCGTGATCGTCTTTGCAGTGCTATCCTCGCGGTGGTTAGAACTCTCGGTTGGGCAATAGGTGGTGTAAGTGGTCTTGGTACCTTCAATAGCAGTAGTTACAACTGTAACTCCAGTGGTCTTCCGAACCTTAGTACAGATATCGTTAGAGCACGAGGTCACAATAATAACAGTGTTACTGGCCTTCTCTCAATTGGACAGTAAGAGGTGTATGTCGTGAGGACACCAGAAGAGGTCTTGGAATCTGGCTTTATAGGAGCAGTTGGGCTAATGGTTCCACTGAGCAGTTGAATATCAGTAACGTCGGTATAATCTTCAGTAAAGTTAAAGAACGACCAGACTCTGTATCTGCGGTCCGCATAGACAGGGGCCGGATAGTATTCAGTCCAAGATGTCATCACAAAGCTGAAGTCATTAGTACTGACAGACTTGGTTGAGGTAAAACAGTCACTTGTGCTACCAGAGAGGGTGGAAGTATAGGAATAAGTTAGAGACATGTCAGTGGTGACTGTATACGTAGTAGCAGTATACTTAGTGTCAGTCAATGTGTTTCTGGTCGAAATGCTGCTAGTACTAGTGGTCTCAGTAGTGGATGTTGAAGTAGTAGTGCTTGCTGTAGTACTTGAACTTGTGTTACTTGAGCTCGTAGCGGAAGTGGTCTGAGAAGTACCAGTGGTTGTGGTAGGACATCCGCCAGTATATTCACAAGCATTCGCGTTAGTATCAATAGTATAACTGTCAGTCAAGGTAGTGGAACATCTAATAGTACCAGTTGGTTCAGTAGACAAAGTTGAACAAGCAGCCAATGCGGACGTGACATAAGGGCCATAGTACTTCCACAAAGTCCATCCGCAATCCATACAAGCCGCATAGTACTTGTTGAGCTTGGAGTCAGCAGAGCACAAACATGTCGTGTTGTAAGGACCTTCATAAGAGTTCCCTGTGTTCAAAGTACAGTCGGTACCACCAACAATCATCAAACCACAGTTAACGTGGCATCCAATGGTGGCGCAATCATCCGCAGAAGCAGCAAGAGCATAGGCCTCAGGATCTGGGTGAGCAATGGCGAGAGCTTCAGCGTAGGCCTCAGCGTAGGCACCCGCAGCACCAGCAGCGTAAGGATTGGCGCTGGCCCATGGGAGGGCATCTGAATCTGGCAAAGCAATGGCAAGAACTGAGACTGCCATAACAGCAGCACTCAGCAAACGAGTGGACAGCTTCATTGCAGAGTTAGTCATTGGGCTGAGAGCAGTTCTAAATACTCACCAGCAGAAAGGAAAGACCCCTGATATATATTCTCCAATTTACAGTGATCATTGATCATTACCCAAGTACACCCGCAAAATAACAGTACAGCCAATTGAGCTCTAGGATCGATATTCAACTTTCAAGGGTATACATTATAAGGAGAAACGGGTGATAATGCTTTCAGAGCACCCCAAAGAACTCTGTCAGCTTTCTCTTAGACGCATGCTTGTTATCTTTTTTGAAAACAAGTGACAAAGCCTTCCTAAAGAGGCGGGAGAAGATCAAGCAATCAGAATGTGTGCTAGTAGAATAACAACCACATTAGTCATCCTATATAGAACAAGACATTTTTAAGATCACTTTTAGTGAAGCGTTTGAAAGCGGGTGCCATCGATCTGCACCCAGTGCGCCTAGTGCGCCAAACAATCAACATTCAGTCAGTCATTGCAAGGGGCAGGTACCCTGTTGGAACGTCAACCCGATGGGGAACAACCCAATAGGAAGCAAAGATCAGTTGCGTGCGCCGTGCAGTGATTCGCATTGAACCGACGCGAATCATCCAAGTTCACTGATCATCAGCTTAATTCACGAATAGCATTGATGATTAGCTAGCTTAATTGTGGCCTTATCCTTGATTTAAAACACCTCTCGCAGAATTCGAATGGGCTGTACTGTGGCTCTGCACGTGAGTTTCCCCAAAGTGTGGCACAGTTGACAGCTTCAAACACTTCGATGAAGTATTCTGCGGATATGGCAATAGTGAAATCTCAACTAAATAGCTCACATATAAAGATCGCTATGTCTGATCATTTAGACGGTACCTGGTCTCGGAAAGCTAAGGATATTGCTGCTGGATTTACTGGTGGTGCCGTTCAAGTGCTCATCGGTCAACCATTCGACCTTGTTAAGGTGAGACTGCAGACTGGTCAATTCTCAAGCCCTATTCAAACTATTGCATCTACAATTAAGAATGAAGGTATAGGTGCATTCTATAAAGGAACTCTTCCTCCGTTGATTGGTGTTGGTGCTTGTGTTTCTATTCAATTCTACGCCTTCCACGAGGCAAGAAGGCAATTGCTACAACATTTCTCTGGCCCTGAACAGAAAGACTTGACCCTTAGACAATTCTACCTTGCTGGTGCATTTGCAGGTATCGTCAATACTCCAGTAACATCTCCAGTGGAGCAGCTGAGGATTTTGATGCAGACTCAACCTGCGGGGAAGAGTAGAATCTATAATGGTCCCCGTGATGCTCTGAGGAAGATTTATGAATCTCAGGGCTTTAGAGGAGTCTTCAGGGGATTTAACGTCACTCTTCTTAGGGAAGCACAAGCTTATGGTGTGTGGTTCCTAACTTATGAATACCTGATTGATAAGGCTTTGCTAAGGAATGGAGTTCAGAGGAATGATCTGTCAACCCCAGAGCTTCTACTATGTGGTGCACTGGCAGGCGATGCTCTTTGGCTGGCATCATACCCTCTTGATGTGATCAAGAGTAAAATACAGAGTGACGGATTTGGTGAAGCGGCCAAATACAGAAATGCGCGTCATGCAATGTATTCCATATGGAGAGAGAATGGAGTCCTTGGATTCTGGAGAGGTATAACACCAGCTCTGATTAGAGCAATTCCTTGCAGTGCTGGAACATTTGCTACTGTAGAACTTACTCTCAGATTACTTGGATAATATCAACGTTAATTTATGAAATAAAGCTTTATGTATTAGATTTGGGCAAATCTCAAACTCAGTGTCGATTCATCCACAGAGGAGCCCTTCACCACATTGTCGTTGTCAATTTTGGCTCTTATCCTCTTGTGAATATCACTGACGAACTCCACATAAGACTCAGTCTTATCCAGTGCTCTGTCTTCTACGAGTAATTCACCAAATTCGAATTCTGTTCCATCTAGACCTTGTCTGCAAATCTGGATGCTCAAAGAGTTTTGACCTGTGTACTTTGCGAAGTAGTCCATGATATTTCTGCACTGCTGTGATATATGAGTGTTAAGCTCCGGTAGAACCGTTTGCAATGGATGAATTTGTTCCAATAGATCAACATCGTAAATATCACGCAACAAAAGGGGACTCACTGCAGAATGAATCCAGAGAAACAGCTTCAGACCGTTGAAAACAAAGAATGCACCGCCATAAGATAAGGACTGTGACGAGAGGCGGGCATTTTCAGGCATCACAAAGTGACCCGATGCATCATAACAAGCTTCTTCCTCTCTTAAATTAACAAGATCAATCATCATGGGATAGAGTTTAATAACTAATTTCTCAAGCGGAAGAGAATTTAGTTGATGGAATTCATAAATCGAGAGATTGTTGCTCAATGAAGTTTTGAAAATGCGGCACTTTTGGAACGCGTTGATGTATGCAGATAAAGTGTTAAGACTATCAGGGAAAACTAGCTGCGTTGGTAAAAGGTTTGAGTGACAGGCCAATCCTCTGTACTGAGAAAAGATGTCCACAAGTTTTGTTTTGGTGGAATTTTTCACTTCGATTGGATTCTGCTTTGAGATATAGTGCAAGCAGTTCTTAACTATGAGGTCAAGAACAGCGTCTTCATCAGCAAATGCAAACACAGTACTAACGTCTTCAGTGACTGCAGCGACAATATTCACAACCCTAACTCTTCTCTGTCCATCAGATCCCGTATACAACATAGCCACTTGGAAATGAGCATCTTTCTTGACATCTAGTTTATTGTCATATGAGAATAAAACAGAAACTTGTTGATCACTAGTCAAAACAGGGAGAATCGGATCTTGAGAACCTTGGGCATCAAAGTTACCATAATAACTAGCGATCTGAAGACCATTGGAGCATCTCACCTTGAGCTGGCCTTGGTATCCCTTGGTATTTAATACACTTGTGCGGATGTCCTCAATGTATTGTACCTCATCTCTTTCGAGAACAAAGTTTGAATACAGTCTAAGTGTACCAGCAGTTCTGAAGACGACATTTCCAGAATTGATCAAGTCAACGGATCCTGTACTGACCACGAACAAATCTAACCCAACATTATCTGAGAGATATTTGTCTGCCAATCTCTGGTAGAATTCGTTGGAGCACTTGAAAGTGTCCGATGTCAAGTTCTTGTTCTCACCAACGGTTAGAGCACCACTTCCCCAAGACGGAATCTTAGACAACGTAGCAGTTATTTTACCACCTCCAACTTGTCTCAAGGTCTCACATGCGTATCTTAATGCGGGACCGTATGCAACTTCAGGCAATTTAAAATCAGCAAATAGTGTATCTATCTGGTTTAATGTATCATAAATCACTTGGGAGTGTACTTGAGGATCCACAAAAATTCCATCACCGATTGGAACAAATATGTCATCAAGATCGGATAGGACCACAAATTGTGGCCTTTCTCCATTGAGGTCGACAAAGTGTATATTCTGATCATATGCAATGATACCCACCTTGGTTAATGGACGCAATTCTAGCAAAACGCCTCTAATGGCTTCAGTGGTAGCCCGAAGAACATCGTGTGGTGCAGTTACGTCTAGCAGAAAGAGATGGTGTAAAGGGTTTGGTGGTTGATTCTCGTCAGGCCAGTAACCTTGAGGAACAATATAATCAACAACTCCCCTATGTAGTTCTGATCTTGAGAGATAGTCCACACGTCTACCATTCACATCTATTGGAGCCTGGTACTCATATGGAACCGGATTTGCAACGTTGCACATATTACAAATGAACTTCTGTTCATGGGTGAACAGCATATGTGGGTTCAGATAAGTACGACAACGACGACATCTTAGTGGACCACCAATGTCACAGAGATTAACTTCGGGAACCGGGTCTTCATTGAGGTCCTGTGGTGCAAAGGGGCGCACAGTGAGGCCTAGAGGGAGTTTCGTAGAGTTACGTATCGCCTCTGTACTTGGAACACTGTTCATCGTGAGCCTTGCGAACTTTGGAGTAGCTGTGCCTTGATCAATGCAATGGATTCTTGTGGTAGCAGGAGGTGGAGCTGTATTTTCAAATGACTTGAAAGTCTTGCATGCATATTCCTGAGAAGAGCGATGACGTTTATATGCAACGGATAATGTATCTCCAGGTGGGCTGCTAATGGACAGTGTTGCCTGAGGGCCTCTCTCCAAACTTGACGCAGGATCATGAGAAACTGGTGTGCCATTGACAGGAGGAAGTTGAGTGTAACTTTGAGCAGCCAAATTGGTGCTAGCCAGATTATTCAGCTGGGGGAAGGGTTGAGTTGCGAAGCCAGCTTGGTGATGCTGGCTGGTCTCCAGCCCCAATTGATGATGCGCCCTTGCTGGTCTCTTTTTGCGACGAGGATCCACACCGGAACTATCTAAGCTGCCGTTCATATCACCTGAGTTCATCCCCCTAAGTAGCCGCCCTGTTGTGCCCGATTCTTCTCTGTTGGTCTTTGTTTTGTTCAGAATTAGCCGCTGTTAGATCTCGTTCTGAGATTCAACAAACAGAGCGATGTGGTTCGAACCGCCAACTTTAAGCTCACCGCGTCCGAGACACAAAGCGAAAAAGTAAACAAACGCGCACACCTGAAGTTGTTGACGATTTTTATTATTGCTCAATCTCTATTGTATTCTGGTATGGGTGTTCCCCAACTCTTACCACAGCTTAAGGACATACAGGAGACTGTCAGTCTCGAGGCGTTTCGTGGAAAAACTCTTGCAATTGATTCGTACTCATGGCTTCATAAGAGTGTAATGTCTTGTCCGGTGGAGTTGGGTCAAGGTCTGTATACGGATCGTTACGTGAACTATTTCCGTAAAAGGATAAGGATGTTTCGTAATTTCGGTATTGTGCCCTATTTTGTGTTTGATGGCGACAAGTTTGCGAGTAAGAACGATACAGAAGATGAAAGAGAACGATTGAGACAAGAGAACAGAGAACTCGCTCTGAAATGTGTACAAGACGGTAACCAGAAAGGCGCATGGAAGCATTTTCTGTTATGTGTCGACGTCACGCCTCAGATGGCTAAGTCGGTAATTGAAATGCTCAAGATAGAGGAAATAAAGTTCGTTGTTGCACCCTATGAAGCAGATCCACAGATGGTCTATCTTGAAAAAATTGGGCTTGTTGATGGAATTCTTAGTGAAGACTCTGACCTTTTGATTTTTGGAGCAAAATGTCTTTTAACAAAGCTCAACGATACTGGATTTTGCTGTCTTATAAGACGAGATGATTTCTCGAAATGTAAGATTGCACCAGTGGGTTTATTATCAGACTCCCAACTCAGAATGGTTGCCTGCTTGGCAGGTTGTGATTACACTAATGGGATCCCTAACATAGGTATTGTGAAGGCGTTTCGTCTAGTCAAGCGAATGGGCACAATGAAGAAGTGTCTTGCCAGTTTGAGACTTGAAGGAAAGATCACAATCCCAAAGCAGTTCGAGTTGGAATACGAGAAAGCTGACTTATCATTCCAGTATCAAAGAGTCTTCAATCCCATTATTGATGATGTCTCAACATTGAATGATATACCTGAATCACTTGAACAACATGTACATTTGAATGAATGCATTGGGCCGCTTCATGACTCTGAGATCCATAGAGGAATAGCACATGGTGAAATTGATCCGCTCACAAAGTCTAAACTCGAAACAAGAGAGGTAATGTTGGCTCATCTTCGAGCTGAGAATAACAACCTTAATAAAGCTACACCTGCTACAAGATCATTTACATCACCTCCAGTGCCAAAGATGCGGATAAAAGCACAGAGCATCGATTCGTTCTTCAAAGTAAGTAATGGATTGACCAATGCACCACAGAATTTCAATAAAAGGAATGAGACCATATCTTCAACAATGACAAAGAGACGGAAACTATTCAATCAAGACACAATACGGGGGACACAGAGTAAGTTCTTCAAAGAAAAGGATATCATGCAACAAGACAAGAAGACTCTAATTACTTTGAAGACGCCAGATCCGAAATTATTTGAAACCTTGCCATCAAGTGACTTTGATCTTACTGACCCTGATGATGATCCTGATGAAACTGGGCCGAAAGAAAAAGCGAGTCTCACAACTGAACATATGGATATGACAGTGGATATATCGGAGATCCGCTCAAACGATCTGTCATCATTAATAAGGCCATCGAGGTTAATAGGAGCTATAGTGCAGCACTCTCCAATATTGGACAATCACGAACAATCTGATGAAGCAGGTCGGCTTATACAGGCTGGGTTATTTGAGAAATTCGGATTCAAAAAGTCTACCAATAAAGAATCGACCGAAACACGTCCTCCACTTCAGCCCAAGGTTCAAAATTCGATGATTGGTCCGTCGGTTACCACAATAAAGACCAAAAGAGGTACGACGAAGAACCTCACGCTGGATCATTTCATATATAGAGGGTAATCGGATATATATATAACACAAACCGTGGCTGTAGCCTTGGCCCCTGGAGTATGAGAGGACAGATGCTGTTAATCTCCAGTTTCCGTTGGCCGCATTGTCCTTGCTAACTTCTTGGTAACTTTACTGTCGGTAAGAATACTGGTTGGCGTGTGCGTCTGTAACTGATCCATCGCAGAGCTTCAGCCGCAAATTTCCCGTTTCTTTTTGGACGGACGTTTTTGGCAGCCCTGCGCGAACCAGGAAAATCATGCAACTTTCACAATCGTACGATTCCATTGATAAAAGTAAGACACCATCCCAGAAGGAACGAAAGAATCAGGATGCATTTTTACTTGACTTATTGTTCTAATCCTGTTGTGATATAACCGCTACGTGCTTTTTGCTGATTGAGCACTAATCAATTGACCAAGCATGCCTTACGCGTTCGAGGACTATGATGCTTTCCTTGCGTCTTTTGGAGCAGGTCGTCTTGGGGAACAGCTTCAACACAACCCATCCTTATCTACAACGTTAACGACGGACGAAGACGACGCGGTATTCAGTAACATTTACCCTGAATATGACCAGCAACCGCAAGGGCACACCCTTCTATCCCCAGATTATACCTCCTCTTCCAGTTCACCACATGAGCTGAACCAGCTACAACAGCAAGAGTGTCCACAGTTCACTGACTTTGACTTCAACAACACAACTTTTGGGCCTGCAGAGATCAAGCAAGAGTCTCTGTCCTCTCATACCAGTTCTACGAGCTCTCCACATGATACAGGTGCTCAACAACCCACAAGAGTGAAGCTTGCTGATGCTGTCCCGCATGGCGGCTCTATCTCTAAGCGTGGCCTGAAGAAGGAGAAATCCTCCCATAACATGATTGAAAAGAGATACAGAACAAACATTAACGATAAGATCAAGGCATTAAGAGACTCAGTCCCAGCCCTTAGAGTCCTTGTTGATAGCGGGGATGACGAGTTTGATGACTTGGATGGACTACAACCCGCAAAGAAGCTCAATAAGGCCACCATCTTATCAAAAGCTACTGAATACATCAAACACTTGGAATCAAAGAATGAAGTATTGAAGAAAGAGAACGATGAACTCAAGAACAAGCTTTACGGGTATGGACAAATCACGCCAGGAAGCTCTGTTGGCTCTTTATCTTCCAGATCTGATGTACAAGAGAGTAACGGGGGCCTCTCTTTCGGCAACAAGGTTCTTCTTGGTGGAATGGCCTGTATGGTTGGCACGGGATTGAGTGATGAGTTTGGTAGCATGGATACAAAATCTCTGTTCGCTCTACCAGTTTTTGGATATGACAGTACAGGATTACGAGTGCTGAGCAAGCCATTTGTTATGTTGTTGAAGATCTCATTTGTCTTTGCCGTGCTTATAAACCTGGTTTTCCCGTCAGTATTCCAGCCTAAGAAGTCCAAGAACTTTCAGCCCGTTGAAACTATTGTGGATGATGTGAGGGGCTTGAGAACTCGTTCTATCGCTTCAACACTTTTTGTGTCTTCGGGTTCTGACAATAACAATTATGTGAAGAGCGCAATTTTCAGGTGCTTGTTGCTCAAGATGCGTTATTCACAGTCAAACATTCTTGTGAAGACCGTCGTGGATCTTTACATTGATCATATCTGGTCCTATTTGAAGCAAGTTAAGATTCATCCAACAGGTACTGATTATGAGAATTTAAAAACAATCTTGTCATTGAACAATAATGAAACTATCCATCAAGATATCTTGATATCCAGACTTTCCAATTTTGATTGCTTCTCCACACCTCAGTCCCCAGATGAGCTTTCTGTTTGTGCCATCTTGTCACATATGATCAATGAAACAAGAACAAATATGCTGTTGAGGAAGTTCACGGTCCAGACACTTGCTACAGATCATTCAATCCCAGAAATCGAGAAATCACTTGTCTCTGAGATTGATGAGTACAACATGGAGCTTTCTACGCTATTCAATCCGACTGAAGAAAAACTTCACAAGTATAAGACAGTGTTGGAATCCTCTGATGTTTCCAAGTTAAAGGCTGATGATATTTTTGTTCTCATATCAGGAATTATTCAAAATTTGATCTTTGAAAAGAAAGACTATGCAAATGCTCACAGGTGGTTCTCAAAGATTGAGGCAATTCAAAATACGAATTTCAGTCTATTGGGATTCACTGCTCTTTACATCACTGTTCTCAGTATGATAAGTTGTGAACCATCTTGTCTTGAAGATAAGTATGTTGTTTTGAAGATTGAAGAGATCTCGGCTATCCTAAGAATCTGGTTGGGTAACTCCAATGGTTCAGTATTGAACTTCAGCAAAAGATCACAGCTCATCGACTACTTTGTGAAGGTCAGTCTCAAGATCAACGGGTTGGAGTGCCATAATGATGATGCGATAACGCTGGTATCGAGCTGAGATGGCTTTCTACCACTTTCTATGTTAATGACACATTTATGCAGTTTACTGGTTTATTGGACACATATATTTGAATCTTGATTTTGAACTTCATGGGGTTTTGGGGAGCTATAGCGTACAGCAGATACCGTTGCTCTCAGAGGTCAACCGCCAGTACGGCTTTTTTGGTTCCTTTTTTTGCGCGAAAATCGCTACATAAAGTGGTCTTTGTGTATCTGCAGTTATTTATATTAGTTTTATTCGTCGGATACCTTTAATTGTAGGGAGGCTGGTATAGCATTTCTATAGAGAAATTCATAAGGTCAGATGCATATCCTCCTTGAGCCAACAGGATGTGATCAGTACTACAGGGACTAATACTGTACATAGACTACACCCTACGTAGATTTGAAGTTGGAAATGTCATCTACTATGATTTCCCCTTTTCCAATAGTAGGTTTCTCTTGAGCTTCAACAGGAATCAGCCCTCCTTCGTTTGTGTGACTGCTACAATACAGATAATGTGCCCCCAACCAGAATGTTTTAGTGAGTGTCCAACAAAAGCTCTCACTTTGGTGTGTGGATGTCATTGTTCATTACACCCGCTGTGGCGCCAACCATTTAAACTGTTTCGCGGCCTTCGGCGGTGGGTGAAAAAATCGAATTTAATGGTAACATGGTACTGAGTGAAGAGTGTTGAATTATAGCATAGCCAAAATGTCTAACATCTCCAAGTACGTGTGTTCAGTATAGGAAGAACGATCTGTGAACGTATATGTGCTGTGTGGAATAGCTCCTCAACATGGTTTGCCACCCAGGAAGGAACTAGAAGTCGTTGGCAGTTGAGTTATGACAGGCACTATGGGAATTCAAGTATCCGTGAATAATGTTTTGATTTACAATGAGCCTTCAAATGTAACACCGGGAACTTTTCCAAACAGCTTTAAATATCACAGAAATGGATCACTCGAACCATCACTAACACTTCTAAACAGCGACTTGATCTGGGCCCTCACTTCCCAACAATCTTCCTTCTTGGTTAAGCGTCCAACTATTGTCTTGTCCAGAGACCCATTGAACGTCTCTGGTAAGAACACCAAGACCTCCTCTGGTTTGGCTAACGACAAGGCCTTCGGTATTACTCAAGAGGCTGGTAAGATCGTTATCAGATCCAAGGTTGCTAAGAACGTCAACAAGCCATCCAAGAGCATTGCTACCACTTCTTTCAAGCAATACAAGTCTGCCAGAAAGGCTGCTTTGGCTGTGTCTAACTTGGCTAAGGGTTACAGAGATGACTTGAGAGCCGTTGCTGTCAAGAGAACCTCTCAATACTCCAGATCTAACAAGGCCAAGAAGACCTACGTTCAATCCGCCAGAAACTAAATCTTGCTCTGAGGTAACATTATCTAATTCATGAAATCGTTTTGTATCATACCACATGTATTGTAGGCCCAGTGAGCGAGCTACCTGTGGCCTCGCTTAGCTGCTGAGGATGCGCAGTAGAGGTGTCTTGAATGAAGAAAGTGAATTGAGGCGACAGAGTAATTCTAATTGAGTTGTAACTGTTCCAGCGCTTTGTTCAGCGCTCTCAGAGGAGCTATTGGCATTTTAACTGGGCTGTCTTGCCGTGCTTCCTTAGACAGTTCTGTTGTTGATCGAGACATTTCGTGAATACAGTCAAAACATTGAACACAGACAACTCAAGCCGAAAGACATAGTTATAGAAACCATGGGACCGTGAGTTTTTAGCTCCTTCCATTATCAATGTGTTATTAACCTTAAATAGTAAGAAAGACGCTTTTGCCAATGGCTTCCAATACCAGAAGACTGCTGGGCTAAAGTATAAGTTTGGCGCTCACGTAACAGCCAGTGGAGGTAGGTTCTAAACCTTATAACTCTCAATGACCATAGCGAACTAACTCTCTCAAGGTGTATCAAATGCTGTTCTTAATGCCAGAAATATAGGGTATGACTGTCTAACAAAGCCCTTTTCTAGCATCTACTAACAACCTGCACCTAGTGCTAACTCGTTTGCCCTCTTTTTGAAGTCTCCAAGAAAGTGGGAATCTCCACCGATCTCTGATTCGGAGGCCAATGAATTCAAGAGACTGTGTGCGGTACATGGATATGATCCTAAGACGTATGCTGTATTATTATCTCCTTCGACCAAACTTGTTATGTACTAACCATATTGCATAGTGACGTTCTACCACATGGAGCATATATGATTAACCTTGCCAATCCAGACAAGGACAAGGAGACAAAGGCATATAATGGATTCCTTGACGATTTAAAGAGATGTGAGCAGCTAGGTATCGGCCTATTCAACTTCCATCCAGGTTCAAGCCTTGGCTCTGACCATGCAGAGGCCATAGAACGGTTGGCCTTTAACATCAACAAAGCTATCAGGGAAACCTCAGCTGTGAAGATTGTGATAGAGAATATGGCTGGGCATGGTCACTTGTTGGGATCAAAGCTTGAAGATCTGAGAGATGTGATTGCTCTCATTGACGACAAGGACAGAGTTGGTGTTTGTCTTGATACATGTCATTCTTTTGCCGCTGGTTATGATATTCGTACAGAAGAAGGATTCGATGCTTTCATTGCTCAGTTTGATGAGATCGTGGGTGCTGAATATCTCTCAGCTATTCACTTAAACGATAGCAAGGCCGATCTAGGTGCTAATCGAGATCTTCATGAGAGACTTGGTTGGGGTTTTCTGGGGCTTGAAGTGTTCAGAGTTATTGCTAATCATCCAAGATTGCAAGATATGCCAATCATCTTGGAGACACCAACTGGAGATGATCCAACTATTTGGGCAGATGAGATAAAGTTGTTGGAATGGTTCAATGGTAAAGAAGCGAATGATCCTGAAATCCTAGAAAGAGTCGAAACGGAAACCAAGAAAGTCGCTGAAGAAAGACCTGCAGGCAAAAAAGGAGCAAAGAGATCTTCGACAAGCTCTACCAAGGGAAAGAAGGTCAGGAAGAAACTGTAATAAAGTGTGATGTCTTCTATTGTTGTTGTAGTTCTGGTGATTTGGGGTACTATAAGTAAATAGGTTAATCACCATTGATTTTATCTGATTAGGCCCATATACAAATATGTCTCATGGTACAGATCATGTAGCTATAATAGACTCAAATGAAAGAAGAACTTAGAGGTTCTGAGTGCAGTTTGAGTGTAAGCCGCTATCCATACGTCAGTGCCCAAGGGGCATATAGGGTCTAGACAACTCAGTTGCAAAAATCTCATGGGAGCTTGGTCCGATTTTCGTGATCACTAAGTCATCAATCGTGGGTCGTGCCTCACGACTCATGATCTATGTTCAATGCTATAGGATGTATAGTCTGATCTGTGTTTGAAGATGAACCTTTTCTGATGCGATGCAGATCTTCCGCGCGTACAAGGAGGTAATATTCAACCAGCCATCATCGAGATCTTATACCATGAAACGCAACTGGGTGTTAATTATTCATCTGTGTTAAACTGAGGTGTATTGCATACAGGAACTTTTTTTCTCTGTGGTCTATGAGTTCCGTGAACTCAGTTCCCTATACCGAACAATCTGGGTCCTCTTTCAAGACTCAAATGGTACCCAAAGATAATTGAAAGTATTGATATATATGAATCTTGTGGAAACTTCTACTTAAAAAATGTTAATAACACTGTGTCTGAATGTCCCAGAGAGTTTTCAAGGCGACGAACATCTGCATGGGGTGTCGCAGATTATGCGTGTCCGCCTAATCGGATCAAATGTTCATCTCGGACCCCAAACTCCACCCAGAAGACCCTTTTATTTCTTCGTAATGTAACAAAGATTACTGATTCTCGAAACTCATAGGCTAGATTTGGTTCTTTCACACCTCAATTCTCTCCGATACATCCCAATTCACCCTATTTCACCCTAAATGGCTAATCATGTTCGATGTATTATCTCATCGTTCTATATCTCAGATATGTATATAAACACCTCTCTTCCCTTAACGCTTCACTTCTTGCTTTTCCGTTGTATAATCACAACTATTTCACTGGTATGTTATCACACAACTCAACAATGGTCCCCATTTCCACTCCCTCTTTGCTCTCAGTCGCAGTGTTTGTTACTTCGACTCTCGCTGCTGCTGTCCCAATCCCACATGCTCTATCGAACCCGGTCGCCGCCCCTATCGCTCAAGCCTATTTTGATGCCTATGCTGAAGCTGTCGCTATCGGCAACCCAGATCCAGAAGCCTATGCCCAAGCAGCCTCCGATGACGATTGTGCCTCCTTCTCTTGTCACTTGTCCTGTGGGCAAATGATTGTCGCAGGACAGGCATGTTCTATGGATGGCTCTTACACTGGTCCTTACATTGATGGGTGTCTCTGTGATTCTACTGGTAATACTGATTTCCTCTCTTACTACAACGCATGTATGGACTGTGGTTGGACTTTTTGGAAATACTACAGTCCGTATTTATCTCCAGCTTTGGAGGCGTGTAATGCTGAATTCCCTCAGTATTCCACCACTCCAACTGGTACTTCTAGATGCTCTACAACTTTGACATCTTCTTACAGTGCCGACACTGATATCAACTACTCTACCTATTTGTGATCACCTGGCTTGCCCCTGGCCTTTGAGAATACCCATTATATTCCTAGCTGATGTTGGAGAGTAAAGACTTTGATAAGTTGAAACCTTTAAAACCTTTTATAACTTTTATATCTACTCAATAAATAAAAGATTCTCTGGCCTTAATTTGAGCTTTATCATTGTAATTCGTTGAATTGATTCGAAGTAAACTTTTGGCTTCCTATAGCTTGAAGAGAATTCTAACCGCCATGTGGCACTGGTTTTCATCTCGGAAACACCACTCTCCAGCCTAGGAATTGAGCGCAAAATTCCAGTCTAGCTGATGTTTGGTGAAACTTACCCGAATACAATGTGTTATCTTATATAGAAGTGAGTCCATTGATATTGCTAGATGGTATACATATACCACATAATGAATTTATTTGCCGTTCCAAAGTCGCAGAGTGTGATACACATATACAAAGATCATGAACAGACTCATTGAAGATCTGGTGGAAGTTCAAATCCAACACGGTGAGCTGTCTTTCTGATCTTATCTTCTTGTGTCATGCTCAATCCTGGATTGTATCTCTCTATGAGAACGTTGTAAGTGCGCTGATAGCTCAAGTAATTCGCAATATCGCTGATGTGTTGGACAGCATGGGGAGACTCATTCTTAATCTTGACGCCATTGACCAACTTGGCATCAATTTGTGCAGGAGGATCCTCCGTTTGTTTCTTCAGTTCTTCTATCTTCTCGGAGAGCTCAGCAGCCTTTGTGCTCTCTTGTGCCTTGATAGCATTGATGCGTTGGTATGATAGAAGAGCGATACGTTTCTTTAGTTCTTGGGCATTCTGCTTCTTCGTTGCAGCTTTGGTGTTGATCAGCAGCTGGCGATGGAGGTTTTCATAGGCAGTCTTAGTAAGCGACATCTGGAAACTTTGAAGTATACTCTGTAGTTCGAATGTGGACTCTTCTTCACCACCTTCTCGTTGTAGTAAAAGGGCACTCCTTCCCACCCAGTCTGCGGTTACCCGCCCGCCGGTAGGAACCACCAAAGCCGTCCCGATTAGGAAAAACCGTGATCACAGATTTCGGGCCCGAGGTTGAGAAGGGAGAGGAGAGAGGCATCAAACTCTTCAACAACTCTCTTTCTCTCTGCTCAGTTCCAAACCCTCAGGTTATTATCCACACACACCCTTGCAACCATGTTGAGAGCACACATCCAATCACAATCCAAGAGATCCTTCGCTACCGTCTCTGAATCCCTTTTGCCAAAGAAGTACGGTGGTCGTTACACTGTGACCTTATTGCCAGGCGATGGTATCGGTAAGGAGATCACTGACTCTGTTGTTGAGATCTTCAAGGCCGAGAGACTTCCAATCGACTGGGAGACCATCAATGTTACCGGCTCTGAAAAGTCCAAGGAAGGTGTTAAGGAGGCTGTTGAGTCCTTGAAGAGAAACAAGGTTGGTTTGAAGGGTATCTGGCACACCGATGTTTCCCAATCTGGTCACGGTTCTTTGAATGTTGCCTTCAGAAAGGAATTGGATATCTATGCCTCTTTGTCCTTGATCAAGAACATTCCAGGTGTCAAGACTAGAATGGATGGTATCGATTTGGTTTTGATCAGAGAGAACACCGAAGGTGAGTACTCTGGTTTGGAGCACGAGTCTGTCCCAGGTGTTGTTGAGTCCTTGAAGATCATTACCCAAGTCAAATCTGAGAGAATTGCCAAGTTCGCTTTCGACTTCGCTAAGAAGAACAACAGAAAGACCGTCACTGCTGTTCACAAAGCCAACATTATGAAGTTGGCTGATGGTCTCTTCAGACAAACTGTCAAGACCGTCGGTGCCGAGCAATACCCAGACATTGAGGTCAAGGACATCATTGTCGATAACGCCTCCATGCAGGCTGTCTCCAACCCACAACAATTCGATGTGCTTGTGACTCCAAACTTGTACGGTGCTATCTTGTCCAACATTGGTACTGCTCTTATTGGTGGTCCAGGTTTGGTCCCAGGTGCCAACTATGGTCGTGAGTACGCTGTTTTCGAGCCAGGTTCCAGACACGTTGGTTTGGACATTGGTGGCCAAGGTGTTGCCAACCCAACCGCTATGATCTTGTCCTCTGCGTTGATGTTGAGACACTTGGGCTTGGACTCTGCTGCTGACAGAATCTCCGATGCCGTCTACGAGGTCATTGCCGAAGGTAAGACAACCACCAAGGACATTGGTGGTTCCTCTTCCACCCAAGAGTTCACCAAAGCCATCATTGAAAAGTTGGCTGCTTGAACTTCCGACGGAATACTTGAGACGACTGGTAACGAGTGTGTGGCTTTATTTGATAGATGGTTATAAAGAAGAAACTGAAGGGAATCTTCCCATAGTTTGTTTATGTATGAAATGGGACTCCTTATTTAGATATTCAAAGTGTTGTAGTTATCTAATCAGTCGCGTCCTGTTGTTATGCTGCCATTTGTATCGGGCGAAGAGTGGCGCATAATCAGAAGAGCTTCAGGGAGGCCAATATACACACGAAAGTCTCCAACCTAACCACACAAAGAAGTCTCATTAAATAGCTATGTCATTGAACGATCCGCCTGTGGATTTCCATGTCCGACTACAGGAGTCTACTTTCCGCATCCCTCTGGAATCAATGAAGCGTAATTTAAAACGTTTGCAGAAGTTGGATGAGAAGCAACTCAAGAAGACGGATGAGTTGGTGTCAGAGCTTTCGAAATGCTCTGGCAATAATGAGAAGCGTTCTAAGCTGAAACAGATAATAGCTAGCATGAAGACATACGAGAAGAAGATGAAGCTCAAAGTCGAGGCTGAGAAGGATCTCTTGACGAGGCTCAGAGAGAGAGTAAGTAAACTGAATGAGCTCAAGATACTGAAAGATGCGAGCTCAAGAGATGTACAAAGGCCCGATCTACTGAATGACAACAAATTGCTCAATTGGTATAGAGAGCAAACCAACCTTCTTGTGGCTGATTATCTATTGAAGAATGATAGAAACATTGACACGAACTCCGGTCAACTTCTGCTAAAGAGCCTTCAGTTTGAAAACCTGATCGACTCTGATGTAATCCTTCTATCAAATAGGATCTCCTCAATGATACTTAATCATGATTTGACCGCACTGGTTCAGTGGATAAATGATAACAAATCGTACTTGAAGAAGATTAAGTCGCATCTGGAATTTGAGACAAGGTTTCAAGAGTATATCGAACTCGTCAAGTCTTCTGATGTTCGGGGTGCTATCAAACTGTACGAAGATTATCTGATCTACTTCACAAGGACAAACTTCCACGAAATTCAACTAGCAACTGGACTGTTAATATTTTCCAATAAGGCCCAATTTCAGCAGAACAATGAAAACTTCCAGAAATACAACAAGCTTCTATCTGATGAGAGATACAAGTATCTCTCAGAACTATTTCTGAAGCTATATTATAAGATGCATGGAATCCCTGAGGATGATCCACTTTTAGTTTATTTGAGTATAGGAGTTTCGTCGTTGAAGACAAGATCATGCATATCCACACTGGATCGTACCGTCATGGGCTTTGAAGACTTATTGAAACAAAAACTTTCTGGATCTGATCATTTAGAGCAGAGCTCGTGTCCAGTGTGTTCTTTGGAGTTCCGCCAAATGAACTCTTTGCTGCCATATTCTCACAATGTGCAATCTCATCTGTTCGAGAACCCAGTAATGTTACCTAATGGTAACATTTACGATAAGTCAAAGCTTCTCACTTTCAGTAAGGTCTCTCAAGTTTCAAACGAAGAGGTTATTGACCCATTGACGCTTGAGACATTTGAGGCGGAAGAGATGACTACAATGTATCCAACTTGAAGTAACCAATATAAGCACGTTTATGAGCCTATGACTATTCACTATCTGAATCTCTGGATCTCTTTGAAGCAGAGTGCTTTTCCTTGATAAATTTCTCAAAGATATAGATTCTCGCCTTTCTTTCAGATGCCTTCTTAGTGGTGTCCAGTTCTGAATTTGTTCTTCTGTGGTGGTAACCAGGGAAAAGATCCCATTGGAAGGATCCAGATCTTTCAACCTTCAAACCAAGTGTCTTTGAGAGTGATTTTATGTTCCAAGAATCATAAGGCTCACCTTCAAATACTGAAAGAACAATACGTGAATGAACTTCTGTTGAATCGGTAACCAAATTGAGGCCGGAGTCAGCTTTGTTGGAGACATCACTAAAGAGCTTAAATAGTTCCATAGATGACTTCATATATCCAAGAACTAAGAGTTGATGATCTCTGATGTTTCGGTCCTGATCTTTTATTCCTTTTCCTGTGTGAGGGAAGTTGAACATTATAACATCAAGTCTAGGAATTCCCAAGATCTTGAATAGTGTCTTTGGAGTCAATCTGAGGGACTTAAGGATACTTGTTGCATCAGTCTTGAATATTACTCTAGCCTTGTGGATTTGCGTAATCTCATGGTAGTTCTTCTCAAACGTATTTGGGTACTTCAGCTTCAGTTCGTTTACAGAGTTGTCGTAACTTGTGATTATTAGTCTTGATGGTTTAACGTAGCCTTCGTTCAATACACTTAGAGCAAAGGACATATCACCTTCTCCGATAAGTAAGACATAATTATCCTTTTCAAAGGGAATAAATTCCTTTCTATTTGATAACTGTGCCTCTTGATTGTCTCTAACCTTTTTCGGTAAGTCCTTCTTCTGTGCGATGGCTCGTGCTGTTCTCTCACTTTTATCTTTAGATTTCTTTTCCAAAGCTTGGTGCCTGAGAAGTGCAGAGGCTAGTTTTCCACCAGATGTCTTTGCCTTCAGTCTCTTGCCCATTGCTTGTGGTATTTAGTACTAATTTCAACTGTCCGGAGGGCATCATTTTCAATCTTTTCAAAAAATTTGACAGATTCTTATCGGCTAACCGAACGTTCCAAAGGTGGAAATTCTGATCACACCGCTCGTCTCGATCTGTGAATCCGTTTCAGCTAAATTGGAATGATCTATCACATTATAGTAAAATCAGAGGTAATTCATTTGAGAAGCCCCAAAAAGATATCGCTTGTTTGAGAATATTTGGATATTATTGTTTCAGTAATTTTTTAGAGCACTAATGACTTGATCCTTCCAAACAAACAATAGAATAATACAATAAAACTCTTAGATATAATGTTTTATATAATTTATTATAAGAATTTCCATTTCCCAGCTAAAGCCCGCATAATAGAGCATATTAATTTCAGTTTAAGCTCATAATTAGTCTCAGATCGCTGAACCGATACCGGTCTGATCTCCGATTCCGGGAGGTGAGTAGGCGCCCAGGGCGACTAAAATGAAATTGTTGGAGAGATGACACATGATTCTTCCGTTTCACTCAATTATTATCCTAATACAGAGAATTTGCTTCATTACAAAGATGCTCAGTGCCAGAAACTACATCAGAGCCATGCGCTCCTACTCGACTGCTACCAAGACCCTCAAGATTGGTGAGTATTCCAGAGAATTTCTCCCCCCAGGAAGATGTCGAACTAACAAAAGATCGAAGGTTTGATCCCAGGTGACGGTATTGGTAGAGAAGTTATTCCAGCTGGTCGCCAGATACTTGAGGCTCTTCCATCTGAACATGGTCTTGCTTTTGAGTTCGTTGAACTGAAGGCGGGTTTCGAGCACTTCAAACAAACTGGTACTGCTTTACCAGATGAGACTGTTGAGATCTTGAAGAACGAGACTGATGCAGCTCTTTTCGGTGCTGTCTCCTCTCCAACTACCAAGGTTGACGGTTATTCTTCTCCAATTGTTGCCCTGCGTAAGAAGTTGGGCCTCTACGCTAATGTTCGTCCTGTCAAGTCTGTCGACGGTGTTGGTCGCCCCGTTGACATGGTCATTGTTCGTGAGAACACTGAAGATCTGTACGTTAAAGAGGAGAGATTAATTGAGAATCCAGATGGTTCGAAGACTGCTGAGGCTATCAAGAGAATCACTGAATACGCCTCTACTAGAATTGGTAAAATTGCTCTTGATATTGCCTTGCAGCGTCAAGCTCAAAGAGACCTTGGTGCCCCTTCTCTTCATGATTCCTCCATTGTCACAATCACTCACAAGTCAAATGTGTTGAGTGTTTCTGATGGTTTATTCCGTGAAACCATCAGAAACTTCTACAATGCCAACCAAGACAAGTACTCATCCATCAAACTTCAAGAGCAAATCGTTGATTCTATGGTTTATAGAATGTTCCGTGAGCCAGAAATCTTTGACGTTGTTGTCGCCCCAAACTTGTATGGTGATATCCTTTCAGATGGTGCTGCTGCTCTCGTTGGTTCCCTTGGTGTCGTTCCATCAGCTAATGTTGGTGAGAATTACGTTATCGGTGAGCCATGTCACGGTTCTGCCCCAGATATTGAAGGCAAAGGTATTGCCAACCCAATCGCTACTATTAGATCCACTGCTTTGATGTTGGAGTTCATGGGTTATGCTAAACCAGCTGCTGACATTTATGCTGCCGTTGATGCCAACTTGAAGGAGGATGTTATCAAGACTCCAGATCTTGGAGGAAAGTCTTCAACTCAAGAAGTTATCGCTGATATCATCAAGCGTCTCTAAGTTCACATAGGCTAAGCAAAATGATGAATTATTATGAAAGTTTACTTAGCGTAACAGATCTAATCAAACCCATTCCAGTCTTCGTACTCCGAGGCTTCAATATCTCTCTCTCGGTTTTGGAGGCTTGAATTGACATATTCGCTGTCATCGCTATTTTGATTTCTAAAACCCTCCTTCTCGTTAAGAGAGGGGTCTCTTTCAAAAAGTACAGCGAAGAAACCAATACCGCCATCCACTTTGGGCAGAGCACGAACACAGCCACCAGCTAGTTGTTCAGGGTTTGGATAACCTTCAAACTCTTCAACAAGACCTCTTCTTGGCCACATAGGTATGACTCTTGAACGATTCGCTACTCTCCAGCCAGATCTTTTAACTTGTGGGTCATTAATGAGGTCAATGACAACACGTTCGTTTTCTTGAGCATGGATGGAGCATGTAGAATAAACGACTCTAGTAGCGTTCGGAAAACTGAGTGCATGTTTCACGATAGAGAATTGGAACGATGACAGCTTCTGTAGTCTTTCGTCACTATATGAATCTTCAGGATTCTCTTCTTCATGAGCTCTGCCAAAAATGCCACTTCCAGAACAAGATGGGTCAACGACAAGACCTGTGACTTGAGGAAAATCATCTGGGTTGGACTGTGTAAAGTCTCCAACATTAACCGTGACAATAGGATCTGCGCCAGCTTTCTTGACCATTGTCTTGAGAATATTCGAACGTCTGACATCTCTTTCGAAAGCATCGATTCTTCCTTTGAATCCAACATGAGCAGCAAGATGCGTCGTTTTGTTACCAGGAGCAGCACAAGCATCAATGACAACGTCTCCTTCTTTAGGGTTCATAATAAAAGCAGGGAAACAAGATGCCCTGTCCTGAATGATGATTTCCCCCCTTTCATATGGCAATGACTGAGTGATTCTTTCCTTCGGAGATACACCAAAGAGATTTGGAATGTATTTGTCCTTGAATATCGATCCAGGTTTGATCTTTTCGACTGAACTGACTTCAGTAAGATCGAATTGTTCCAAGACAGCATCGGCATCAGAAAGCAGAGTATTAACTCTGAACCATCTCACTGGTGTATCATCTTCATCTATGATCTCTTCGAGCGACTTTACTTTATGCTTCAATTTTAGCTTTGTGAGTTCAGCTGTCAGCCTCGTCTTATGTCTCAACACTGAATCTTTCAACGGATTTTTACCCATCTGGATACGACCTGATTTGCTGAACAGGAGATCGTGAACCAGAAGAAGCGCCATAGGCTCCTTTAGTGCCCTTTCTTCCTCTAGTAGTCTAGACTTCTTCATGATAACAAGAATGAATGTCTTGTATTTCAATGTGGATGACACGAGCGCATAGATGTGTTTAGGGTCCGACTTGATCTTTTTACTTTTTGAAGCGTTGAAGATTCTTGTTTGAAGCGAGCCTTCCTTGCTATTGGAGGTAAGAAACCAGGACGCTTCTTTATATAGGTTCATGGTGTATTGTTGTGGGCTTCACAGACACAGAGCTTGATATCGGTTACGATGAGATGAGTTCCCAGCATGAAAAGTTTTGGCTTCGGGGACGCACTGAAGTTGGTTACCATGGCAGCCAGAACCAGAGCATCATGGGTGGGTGTCCGGAAGTTACTTTTGTAGCCTTTTTTGCGCTTGGCGGGAACAAGCATCTTTCTTGTTTACGCTTCTCATATTTGCCCTTTTGAATCCCATTGGAGGCATTTCAGAGCAGGAAGGCATAGAGACAGAGAGGAAACTCCATTGATTTAAAGCGCCAGAGGAAAATACTGAGGGGCGAGAATTTCAAAAGATTCACAAGCACCTCAACCCCCAAGACAGAACACCCTGAGATGACGGCAGTGATCAAACAAGAAGAACCCACAGAATCGGCTGTTCAGGCGGTGAACGACATATCAGCAGTTAAAGATACCGAGCTGAAGTCTGAGAAACGGAAGATTGACACACTTGATGATGTAGAGCCCGAGAAATTGAATGGACACACAGAGATCTTATCAACTGATAGGGCTGTGATTGTGCCCATGGTCCCACCTAAAGTTCATTATATTCCTCTGAAGACCGGTTTATGCTACGATGTCCGTATGAGATACCATGCAAAAATATTCACTTCCTATTATGAGTATATTGACCCACATCCAGAGGATCCGAGACGTATTTATCGTATCTATAAGATCCTTGCCGAGAGCGGATTGATCAGCGATCCTACCCTTTCTGGTGTAAATGATATCGGTGACCTGATGTTAAAGATCCCTGTACGTGAGGCAATGGCTGAGGAAATCTTACAAGTGCATACTAAGGAACACTTGAATTTCATTGAGAGCACAACCTCAATGACCAAAGAGAAGCTAATGGAACTCACAGAGAAGGGTGACTCTGTCTATTTTAACCATGACTCATACCTGGGAGCAAAGCTTAGCTGTGGTGGTGCAATTGAGGCTTGTAAGGCCGTCGTTGAAGGAAAAGTGAAAAATGCGTTGGCAGTAGTGCGTCCACCTGGCCATCATGCTGAACCAGATACCCCAGGTGGGTTCTGCCTCTTTTCAAACGTTGCAGTTGCTGCCAAGAATATCCTCAAAAACTATCCAGAATCAGTCAGAAGAATCGTTATCTTGGATTGGGATGTTCATCATGGCAATGGCACACAAAAGGCATTTTGGGATGATCCACGCGTGCTGTATATTTCTTTACACAGATACGAAGCTGGTAAGTACTATCCAGGAACAATAGCGGGTTCGGCTAATCAAGTGGGTGAGGGTGCAGGTACAGGCTCCAATGTCAACATTCCATGGCCAGTCGCAGGTATGGGGGATGCTGATTACATATACGCTTTTAACCAAGTTGTCATGCCTATATGTTATGAGTTCGATCCTGATCTTGTCATCATCTCTTCAGGATTTGATGCTGCTGATGGTGATATGATTGGACAGTGCCATGTCACACCGGGTGCTTATGGGCACATGACTCACATGTTGAAAAGTTTAGCAAAGGGGAACTTGGTTGTTGTACTTGAAGGCGGCTACAATCTTGACTCTATTGCTGTATCAGCTTTAGCGGTAGCAAAGGTTCTTGTTGGTGAGCCTCCTGATTTATTGAAGACTACAGTTCCAAAAGTCGAGGCAGTTGAGACGATCGACACAGTCATTGAGATCCAATCAAAATACTTCAAATGCTTGAAACCTGGACATTCTGCTATTGACCATTCAGTACCTACGTCCGAAGGTAATAAAAATTCCAACCTCCAAGAGGCAATACGTGCCCAGCAGGCGATGGATCTCTTTTCAATGTTTGGCTTCATCAATCTGCCAGTATTCAACGACAATATAGCCACTGAGGTTGTTAACCAGATTCTTGCATCTCCCAATATCTATGATGCTGATACAATCATTGTTGCAGTTCATGACCCGGCAGAAGTTTGGGCAAAGATTGATCCAGTAACAGGGCTCATAAATCCATCAGGGTCCATCATCATTGACTCAACCTTGAGGTTGCTTCAATGGTCTAACGAACAAAACTATGGATTCATTGACATTAATATTCCAGATCCTGGGATGTCTGACGAAAGTTTCAACTCTTCTCATGACGTCCTTCTCTATCTATGGGATAACTACATTCAATATTTCAAAGCGTCGAAGGTTGCTTTCTTTGGATTCGGTGACTCTTATGCTGGAATTGTACATCTTCTGGGTCATAGAGAAGTTCGCCAAATCGTGAAGGCATCAATCGGTTTTATTGACCGCAAACAACTGAGGGCTATTGTTCCTCTCCTCGATGAGGCCGTGACTGAGTGGTTCTTTAAGAACTCATTGATCTTCACAAGTAAGAACCACAGCTGCTGGGGTGTCGATGGGAATGAGTCTAAAAAGCCAAGAAGAAAGTTTGGCAGGGTTTTGAAAAGTGATACTGATGGGTTGGACAACATTGTTGAGGAAAGATTTGAAGAGGCGACAGATTTTGTACTAGACTCAATTGAAGAGTACGAGAGTAGTTCTGTCTGATGCGGCCATTTGCTAGGGTAGATATATGAACCAAAAATGTCCTTACATGTAGAACTCTATGACCAAAACAAAAGAAAAATGCACATAGATGCCAATAAATTATACAATGTACGAAGAAACAAACAAAGCTATAATAATAAGCTCATACGGCACTTGGGAACCTGTTGTTGAAGTTCCTCTCTAAGTCATCAATATCGGGAAGACTGCCGTCACTTACTCTACTCATATCACTTGATCTGCTGAGGGACCTTGTCAGAGTACGATCGTTATCAGAAGAGTCTGAGATGTTACCCACAGATGGGGATTTTGAGTTTGCTTTCAGATGTGATGGTTTCTTCGGCTTTGGTGGAGCCTTCTTTAATGTTGCTGGCGAACTCGATTGTTGTACAGCGACAGATTTGAATCCAGGAGTCTTAGTCACTGTGCTCGTTGTAGACTGTGCTGAAAGTGGTGGAGTCTGTGGAACTAGCTTGCGTTTTGGAACTGGTAGTCCCTTCCTAAACAATGCTGGTTTCTTGAAGCCGTCAAGGTCGTTGTTCGTGACTTTAACTCCTGTTGAGGAGTCGTTCAGCGCATCATTTCCATACCCCTTCGCAGTCTTTACAACAGGTGGATCACCTTGTCTGCTCAAAAGGCCTTGAATTCTTCTCTGTATGGAAGACGAGCGTGTTAGCTTCTTCGGTTTCGTTGGGTGCATATTTTCTTCTTCTATACTCTCAGATGATGATCTATACTTTGCAGATGATCCACCATTTTGAGAACTATAGACTCCTGAAGACTCATGGATCGAGGAAGCTCTTGAACTGCTTCTGCTGTGGGTCCGACTGAGTTTTCCCGTAAGTTGGCCCATAAGGCTGGATCTCTTCTTGGATCCTGTACTGATACGACGAAGTGAGTTGATACTACCACCGGTAGTTTGTTGAACCCATGACTTTCCGGAGTCTTGATGCTGAAGACTTTTCAAGAAGTCCATATTACTGCCTATGTGGCCATTCTCGCCAGGAGAGAGCTCAACTGTAGTGGATTTAGTGCTAATACCTGTTAGAATCTTTTGTAGTTCTTTCTGCTCTGGTTTCCCCAGGCTATTAGAACGGGATTCTGACTGTGAAGAACTTGCATAGATACTCTTCGGGTGTTGAGATGATGATCTCGTTCTTGATCTCGCTGAAGCTGTTGCTTCTGGATCATCAGTCTGAACAACACTGTCAACATAAATCGATTTTGGAGGAGCTATAGGTTTTGAAGAGGACAACGACAAGCTTCCAAGCGATTTGTTTAAAGAGGAGAAACCATGGATGGTCTTTGGTCTGGAGGGCCTTGGAGGTGAGCTTTGTGATCTGGAGTAAAATTCATTCTTATTGCTCTGAAACGGATCGACTTTACCAACTGGAGTTCCATTAGACGGCATTGGAGCAAGTGGATGTTTCGAAGATCCATAAGACGAAGAATAACCAAGAGGTTGAGGCGGTCTGAGTTGAGTGTTAGACACTTGCAAAGGTGGAAGAGGGGATGCAGTACCTCGACCACTATCGGCAGATTTTGCTCGTAAAAGATCTGACGAAGATGGAGTAGCAGCAGGAGTTGATCTGATCTTTGTATAGTCGTGAATTGGGACTGGTAACCGACGCATACGGCAAACTTCCTCAAGAGTCTGATATGCGTTAGGACGACGACGTGGGTCTTCTCTTAGAAGAACTGAAATGAGATTCTTCAGCCTATCCGAGTATTGAGGATTTGATGGGAATTCAAACTTGGCGTGAAGAATGGCCAGCTCACCTTGTGCTTCAAATGGAGTCGTATAATAACAAAGCTTGTACAAGAAGATGCCAAGTGCCCATATATCTGATTTCTCGTCGATTGGAAGACCACGGTAGAGATCAACCATCTCTGGTGAGCGATACTGAGGAGTAGTGTTCTTGAGGACATCGTTTTGAAGAACGGCAAACTCATCTGAGTTTCTTGGAGGACGCAGCACGGGCGAGGCCGATCCAAAGTCACATAATTTATAGTCTCCATTGTCAGAGATCAACACGTTCTCAATCTTGATATCTCTGTGAACCAATGGTGGATTCAGGGCATGCATGTTCGCAACACCTTCAGTTACTTCACCCATTATTCTCAGCACTTCAGGTTCTGTCAGTCGATTGTGTAGCCTTGTGTTCATGAAGTCGATGAGTCCTTTGTTAGCACAATACTCCATGAGCACAAATACTTCATAACCTTGACCATTTTCCATTCTCGCCGCATGGGAGTCAATGTAGGATACAATGTGTCTATACCCAGCAAGACGTTTCATTGAGTCCACCTCTGCTCGCAAATTGTTCAGACTAGGTTTGTCTGGGACAGCAACTCTCTTGAGACATGCGATTGAGCTGTTGTTCTCGGTTGGGGTGATCTCAACCATGTAGACGTGTGCAAAGCCACCTTCTGAGATGTACTTCTTGATGACCGCCTTGTGGGAGCCAACCGTTAGCACCGTATTCGGGGAATATGCGTTACGAGGAGGGGGCCTTTGCATCTTCTGGGCGAAGTGTACAACGGCTGTACGTCTCTGTTTGTCTGTTCTGGTGGAGCGCCGTGTATGTTCTCTGTTCCCCGGTTAGGTTCCAGGAACTTTTCGATAGATGAAAAATCGCGAAATGTAAACAGGAGGATAATACGAGGCCAGGAAAGGTCAGTCAGTTCTGTCTGTGTACAAAGAATGCTAGTTAGTGATTTTGGTTGCTGAATCATCGAAATTCTATATTATGATTTAATATTTATCATCTATGATCTATCTATATGTAGTATATCAAAAACTACAGTTGATCAGGATCAAAACATTCCAGAAAGTCGCTTTTAGTATGGTTTGAACCTATGACCTTTCTTCTCTTTCTTCTCCTTGCGGTCCTTCTTGTCCTTCTTGTCCTTCTTGTCCTTCTTGTCCTTCTTGTCCTTCTTGTCCTTCTTGTCCTTCTTGTCCTTCTTGTCCTTCTTGCCTTCTTCATCCTTTCTCTTGTTCTTCTTCTCAGACTTATCTTTCCGTTTCACCTCGGCATCAGATATTTCCTCAGATGGAGAAGATGCATCGACATCCATGGCATCCACCAGCTGTGTCTGTGGAACTGTTTCGATGAATGACTCTGGGGCATTCAACTCTACATCAGCTTTCCAAACCTTTAGGCAACCGTCTTCACCACCAGTGTATATCAGATTACTGTTGGGAGGACAGTACACAGCTCTCATAACTTCCTCACCGTGTGCACTATTGAGCATCACAGTGCTTTCGAAGTCAACTTCTTCGTTGTGGAAAGGGCAAAGAGCGGCAAAAGAACGAGAATTTGAACCTTTTGCAATGAATCCCGGATACACATCCACAACGTACTCACAATCCCACGCCTCTCTGACATCCCCGAATTTAAGTGGTCTAGGCTCATTGAGGGAGTCTGTTCTATCGTTCAACTCATGAATCGCAAATGTCTCCATGTGTGAAAGAGTATAGATTCTAGATGGACTTAGCCAACCAGCGGAGTGAATAGATGCAAAGTTGATCACTTGGTGCAATGCATCCTCTTCATCTGGAATACCGAGATCATAGATATTGACATAACCATCCGTGGAACCGCTCAATAGGAAAGAATCATCAGTCGGATGGAACCTCAGTTCTGTGATATCGTCATGGTGGGAATCGACAAATGACCGCACAATCCCCTTGGACCTCAAGTCCCATAGATAAAGCTCAGCATCTTGTTGCTTCAATTCAGTACCACCTGCGAGTAAATTATCTTTAGCATCGAGAGATAGGAAAGGAATATTTCTCTCGTTGTGGAAGGTCATCACGGCGTTATTGAGAGATTCTCTCAAATCAAAGATCTTGATCGAGTCTTGCGCAGCAGTACCAACCAAGTTGATACCATCAATAGACCTTGTAGCTTTGATTGAAGAGTCATGAGCCTTGATTGTACGTATGGGGGCGAAATCCCTTCCAGGTTGTGTCCCAAGAGGGTACAACTTCAAAGAGCCATCACTGAAGGAGCAGATCAGGCCGTGGTTCCTCAAAGGGACCAAGCTAAGAGCCCAGTTATCACCATTATTGTGTGATGCCAACAGGGATGCGACTGACATTATTTCTTTCTTGTATTTGAGCTGTTCAAAATGTGCTCTATTTCGGCTTATTGTCTAAAATTTTCTGCGTCACTCGATGAGATCAACGTCCAAACTTCGACGTCCAAACTTCGAAATTGGAAATCTAAAAGTAACACAACCAGACCTCGAAAAGGAGGTAATGCCGTTTCCATAGTCCTCGGTTATCACTCGGCACCAGTTTTGCTGAGATATACAAAATTTTAGGCTCTGTTCAAGGGCCACATCCAGTGCTGAAAGTACTACCACTTGTAACAGTTGATACAACGTCTCAGAGCCGTCCAAGTGGATCGTGATAGTGTTTGTGAATCTTCATGAATCAAGATTCATGATATTATAACGATAGTTTCCAACAAGAGAACCTGCCGCTTGCTATGACTGACTGCTGACTGTAAGTTGTTTGTGACACTGGGTGCAGATCGCGGACACCCTTTTCAGTTCATCGGATACTGATCTTCAGAGAACGTAATTAGTTCACTGATAGGATACTTCCAAATAAATCCAGAGAGTGTTGAAGTGATCCTCATTTGAAGTCTCTTCTGCTCCACCTGAGTACAGCAACAGCACAACGTCAACTGTCACTCAGGAGGTATACTCCACCACTATTGTCACTGTGACATCCTGGAGTGATGATGTCTGCTCCACTACTGCTGTCACCACTGGTGTCACAGTGATCACCAAGACCTCTTCTGGTGTCCTCACGAAATACACCTCTTACTGTCCAATTGAGACTGAGAAGGCCAGTACCACTGTTATTACTGTGGCCTTGTGCTCTAACGAGGGAAACAACCACTGAGACCAAGAAGGTTACTTCCGTTATTGCTTCACCAGTGATGTCCACCGGTAGGGCAGTTGAGAGCTCGTCTTTTCCAGTGATCACCACTTTCGAAGGTGCCGCCGTAAAGGTCGTTGGCTCCACTGTCTTTAGTTTGTTGTTAGGATTGCACTTCATCTGAGTAAGCTCTAATTGGTCATTTAGTGACTCTAGATATCCTTTTGTTCAATACATGTATGTTTTATAGTAGAAAATTGCTGTATATCCATTGAAATCGGTACTGTGTAAAAATATGTTTGCTCAGATTTGAGATTTCCAACCTTGACGGGAGTTCAAGGAGCATCAACGTCACTCAAATTAACTTCTTGCATCACAGATAAACCTTGGTATTCAGTCGCCGCATTAACACGTAGACCAGTAACCGGGTGCTCTTTCTGTATATCAGAAAGATGAGAGTTTTTGATTGATTCAATGTCGTTAATAACTTCACGCGTTAGACGGCGCATTGCCTTCAACAAGATAGGCTCATTCAACTTCTCCACAGCGACAAAGAAGGACTCCAAATCAGAGACGAAATCGTTGATATTGCAATATTCCTTGTTATCGACTTTGGTTTTCATCTGAGAGAGATTGCAGCCTCCAGTTTCGATATCAAGCAAGAATCTAGATGAGTTGATCTTTAGAATTTTTTCCATAACTGATGACAGTACAGTACTGTATGGGAAGTACACCATGTTTAAAATATCAATCTCAGTCGCTTGAGATTCAAATTCAATGGTTGCCTTCTCAAGCAAGAGTGCGCTGATATCACTCAAGGATGAGATGTCCTTTAGAAGGGCTTTAGCGAAATCAAGCTTCTGTGGGATCTCTTCTGGGTTTCCACCATTATAAACTGTTGCATCAGTTCTTCTTATCAAAGGAGCACCTCTTTTCATTTCACGTTTCATAGACCAATGTTTTGTGAGATTTTGAGCAAGATTGGGACTATCTGGGATCTTCAACTTGGACAAGAATGCCTCGAGAATAGTTATGAAATAGTTTGGAGGGATCGGCGTGCCTCTAGAAGTCTTCCACTTTTTCGTATTTGTTTTCTTGACCAGATGGAAGGTCTTTTTATGCTGATGATCATTAGATGCAATGGTACCAAAGAACAATCGCGCCTTTTCAATACGAGCAAGAACAGCATTCGAAGCATTATGCTCTGCACTAGAGTGTTTGTGACACCATGCAGTCATTGAAGACTTATCCAGAACCGCTCCCTGGACACCTTTACTCATGGTCATTGATAAGCCAGCTCGTCTTCCACAAGTTGGATGGAACGCAAGAAAGCAGTTCTTATTTGCACATTGTATTGGGGCACCCACCTTCTGCTTACAGATGTAGCATATCAATTTCCATCTCCCTTTAGGTATTGATTCTGTACCTTCGATAGGTTCCATGTGACCAGCACTAGCAAAGTATAACTCTGGAATCCATAATCCACACAGGACATGAGACCAGAGACCATTCTCGGTCTGCTTAAAAGCGCCCGTAGTGGACGGACAAAATTGGCATCTGATCTTCCGTTTCTTTGATACCATACAACGTCTGCATAACCATTGTCCTTCTGGAATGAAGATGACTCCATAACAATCCTGATGTACTGCAATATCGCAACCATCACAAAAGATGATGGCATTAGAGTTATCACAATCGTTGCTATCACACACGGCGCACGCCTGTTCATCATGAGCTGATATACCGATTCCGTCATCGGAACCATATAGTTCTGTGAATGCCCTCGCAGCTGATGCCTTCATACTCAGCTCATCATTACTGGAATAGGTCTTTCGGATCTTCGGTGGAATCTTGCGTTCCAGGTGATACCATTCATTTTCCAAGATTGTAATACTGCATTCCAATAATTCTCTACTCATAGGTTTCTCTCGCTCAGCATTAATGTAGGCCAAGTAGTAGTTATCCTGTTCATCCATATCATAAAGTGATCTGAAGTTCATTTGATTCTGCGATATGTCTTTGAAGAAGTCATTATTCTGTTCATTCTCGAAGAATTGATCATTTTCTCGTACATATGTTCCTGTCAATTGTGAAAGTGAGTTCACTTTGTACCCTAGTTTGACCAAGTTCTTTGGGATCTTACTGTTGTCTCTGGGGAGGACTTCTTTCGGAATCTGCTTGAAGTTTGGCACATTGAGCCCCTGTGGACGTCTGGTAACAGCCTCATCCTCTATGGGACCATCATAGATGTACACTGGGAGATGTTCATCTTCATCAAGATCCGGGTAGTAGTCCTTGTAGTGATGCTCTTCCCTTGGTTTTGAAGGATCGTGGTGAATCGTCAGCGTCAGCCCAGTCTGATCTTTGCGTTTCTCAAGAAGTGCCTTGCGGGCTGTGTCACGCGCACTTTTTCTGCCCATTTGTGTTTCCTGTTGTTGCTTGCTTTGATGGCGTCTGTTGTTTTTGTCTGTTGTTTTTGTCTGTCGTCCTCTGTTTTGTTAGTTTTGGCGTACGGGTCGATGCGATCTGCTACAACAGCAGAATGAGAAATGAGAGTGATAAAAACAAAACACATTACAGACATTAAAAGGAGTTTCTTTATACAGCGGCTGGAAAAAACTACGTGTATGGGATTCGACCGCTGAAGTCCCAGGTTTCACCGTCCTTGAGAAGATCGTTCACGTCAAAGTCGAGGCCTTCGTCTTTCATTTCAAGCGGTGTAGCATTGGAGCTACTGTTCTCGAGAAATGCCCGATCGTTGTTATGGTTCTCTGCGCTCTGACTGCGCTCATCGCCTTGACTCGAAGGCGTTGCCGTAGCATCTGGATACTTCTCGAGCTGTGCGATTCTCGCTATGAGTTGCTCCTGCCTCGTCTTCTGTGTAGCGAGCACTTTATGGAGATGTTCAACGTATTGTACGGTCTTGTTGATGATGACAGACTTACTCGCTTTCACTTCTTTACCATCCGCATCGAGATGGAGCAAAGAAGGAGGCACTATGAGCCCCAACTCTTTAATCTTCTCCTTGATCAAATCTCTTCTTCTTCTCTCTACCTGATTATGGAACTCTCTCCTTCTTTTCAGCTTGTCGTCCTTAGAGAGCTGTTGCTTTTGTAAGGATCCCGTGGCAGGTGACGCAGCACCAAGGCTTCTAGGGGAACGGAGGGCATCAAATGAAGAATAAGGACTCATGCCATCGTTGAACGAAGTCCCAGGGCTGTTTATGGATGCACTTAGATGTTGCAATGATGACGGCTGTAAGTAAGAGTTCTTCCTCTGCGTATGGAATGGAATGTTCTTATTGGCCGGAGGTGAAAAGTATTGTGCTGAGAGCGCATCTGAAGTGCTCTGTTGTCCCGGACTGGCAATGCTTTCCAGAGTGTCATAGATAGAGCCCTGGCGCTGTGCTTGGAACGATGTAGATAAGTGCGATGCCGTGGTGTATGGGGATTGTACCGGGGAAATGTAGCTGTTATGGAGCGAGTCCGGAACGCTGCCTTGGACTAATTGTGTTGGGTCCATGTGCGTTGGATGTTGGTTGTTGTCCAGTGGGTCATCGTGGCCTGTGAATGCCGTAGGGTTGAACTCCATAAGCTCATGTTCCGGAATGGTAGAGGAGACGTCGAAGTGGAAGTCGTCGATACCAAACTTCTCCCCCTCGAACTTGATGAATTCGTCAGTCATCTGGAGTGGGTAGCGTGTGTTGAAAGCTGCTGTGATCCTTCACTGGTCGGTTTCTCAATGGTGCACACGGGATAAACCGTTATAACTGAAGGCTTTTTTTCTTCCTTTTGACGTCCTGTTCTTCTTGTTTGGTATTGAGCTTCGACCTTTGTTCAGAATTATTTCGCACCCGCCAGCACGAAATTGCGCAATTTGCGGAGGAGTTTCAGAGCCAGCTGTGCGGCATCGCGCAAGTGGTCGCGAAACCGACAGTATGGGAAGTTTGGGGAGCAGTGCTGGCATGGAGCTTTTCGCAATTCCGAGAATTCAAATACAAATACAAATACAAAAACAAATACGAAAACAAGCGCGAAGGCCACCGGGAAGGCAGGGACACAGGGACACAGCGGCAATCAGCGGCAATCAGCGAGAAATAAAGGAAGCTGACATACGCACAATGGTGGATACTGGCGAGTCGTCTCTCCGAGAGCAATGGAACCGCTGGAGCTCATCTCACAACACCGCGGGAACAGGCGCGCTGAACGAGAGCGCAAAGACCCTGTTCAGCGGTTGGGCCGAGACTTTGAACAACACAGCAAATGATGTATACAACAGACTGCCCATGACGCAGCAGGATGCGGATTCGGTGGCACAGCAGGAGCCGGAGTGGTTCACGCTATCGAGGTTTGAAAGACTGATGGGATTCATCGCATGTCTTGCAGGCTCCGCCATCTGCTTCACCATTTGTTTCCTCTTATTCCCTGTCCTGGCCATTCAGCCACGTAAGTTCGGGCTGCTTTGGTCACTTGGATCTCTACTGTTTGTGATATCCTTCGGTCTATTACAGGGACCAGTTGCCTATTTCCATCATCTGACTTCCGCTCAAAGACTACCTTTCACTGTGTTCTTCTTCGGATCAGTGATCTTGACCATCTATTTCAGCGCAGTACTGAAGTCGACGATCCTCACACTGGTGAGCAGTATTTTTGAAGTGTTTGCAATCATATACTACACCGTGAGCTACTTCCCATTTGGCGCACAGGGTTTACGCATGGCCACTTCTGTCGGCGCTAGACAGATCACTTCCTTAGTTGGATTTTAGGTGGGTTTTAGCCATCACGGGCACCCGATGGATCTAGTGAACACGAACACGTTCCCTTCGCCATCACCACGCTATGTAGCATATTACTAATCGTTTCAACCGCTATCTCAAGGCGTCTCCTGCCGTCGTAGACAGAGCTCATCCTGTTAATCTCTGGAGGGTTCCAAACCTGGTTCGCGCCAAATCTGTAAACCGGGCGCCCCCCTTGTCAACAACAATTTCGCCACCGAAACCAACTCTCTTCTAATAAAACGACCTCCACAAAGAAGACGTCCAACCACTTCTAACCGCCTATCGAACGACTCAATTGAGATTCATAGAAGGTCAAGTACACGATGGTTGACGAAAAAAAGCCGCTTTTGGACGCCTCTGGCGCCGATCAATCTAAGGAGGATGCTACCGCCACTGCTATCTTGAGAAGAAAGAAGAAGGAGAACGGTAAGTTAATTGATGTTTGTATTTAATCTAATACCGAAGTACTAACAGAACCCCATAGCCCTCCTTGTTGATGATGCTGTTAATGATGACAACTCTGTAATCGCAATGACTTCCAACACCATGGAGAGACTTCAACTCTTTCGTGGTGACACCGTGCTTGTCAAGGGTAAGAAGAGAAAGGACACCATTCTTATCGTCATGGTTGACGATGATATTGACGATGGTGCCGTGAGAATTAACAGGGTGGTGCGTAACAATCTGCGTGTCAGATTGGGTGATATCGTCACTGTGCACCCATGCCCTGATATCAAATACGCCACCAGAATCTCCGTCTTGCCAATCGCCGATACTGTCGAGGGTTTGACCGGGTCCATCTTTGATGTTTACTTGAAGCCATACTTTGTCGAAGCCTACAGACCAGTTAGAAAAGGTGACCACTTTGTTGTTAGAGGTGGAATGAGACAAGTTGAGTTCAAGGTTGTCGAAGTTGAACCAGCTGAATATGCCATTGTTGCCCAAGACACTATCATCCACTGTGAAGGCGAACCAATCAACAGAGAAGATGAAGAAAACAACATCAATGAGGTTGGTTACGATGACATTGGTGGATGTCGTAAGCAGATGGCCCAGATTAGAGAACTCGTCGAGTTGCCATTGAGACACCCACAATTGTTCAAGTCTATCGGTATCAAGCCGCCAAAGGGTATTTTGATGTATGGTCCGCCAGGAACCGGTAAGACATTGATGGCTAGAGCCGTCGCTAATGAGACTGGTGCCTTTTTCTTCTTGATCAATGGTCCGGAAGTCATGTCCAAGATGGCTGGTGAATCTGAATCTAACTTGAGAAAGGCATTTGAAGAGGCTGAGAAGAACGCACCAGCCATTATCTTCATCGATGAGATCGATTCCATCGCTCCAAAGAGAGACAAGACCAACGGTGAGGTTGAGAGAAGAGTCGTTTCCCAGTTGTTGACGTTGATGGATGGTATGAAGGCTAGATCTAATGTTGTCGTCATTGCTGCTACAAACAGACCGAACTCTATTGATCCAGCTTTGAGAAGATTCGGTAGATTTGACCGTGAAGTTGACATTGGTATCCCAGATGCCACTGGTCGTCTCGAAGTTTTGAGAATCCACACCAAAAACATGAAGTTGGCCGAAGACGTTGACTTGGAGGCCATTGCAACCGAGACCCATGGTTATGTTGGTGCTGATATTGCGTCATTGTGTTCAGAGGCTGCTATGCAACAGATTCGTGAAAAGTTGGATCTGATTGATCTGGATGAAGATGAGATCGATGCTGAGATCTTGGACTCCTTGGGCGTCACCATGGAGAACTTTAGATTCGCCTTGGGTAACTCTAATCCATCTGCCTTGCGTGAGACCGTTGTTGAGAGTGTCAACGTCACTTGGGACGATATCGGTGGTTTGGACAACATCAAGAACGAGTTGAAGGAGACTGTCGAATACCCAGTCTTGCACCCAGATCAATACCAAAAGTTCGGTTTGGCACCATCCAAGGGTGTGTTGTTCTTTGGTCCACCAGGTACTGGTAAGACCTTGCTTGCAAAAGCTGTTGCCACTGAGGTTTCTGCTAACTTCATTTCCGTCAAGGGTCCAGAGTTGTTGAGTATGTACTTTGGTGAGTCTGAGTCTAACATCCGTGATATCTTCGACAAGGCCCGTGCTGCTGCGCCAACTGTTGTGTTCTTGGATGAGTTAGATTCTATCGCCAAGGCTAGAGGTAACTCTCTCGGTGATGCCGGTGGTGCATCCGATCGTGTTGTGAACCAATTGTTGACCGAGATGGATGGTATGAACGCCAAGAAGAACGTTTTCGTCATTGGTGCCACCAACAGACCAGATCAGATCGACCCAGCTATCTTGCGTCCAGGCCGTTTGGATCAATTAATTTATGTCCCATTGCCGGATGAGCCAGCTCGTCTTTCTATCTTGAAGGCACAATTGAGGAAGACCCCATTGGAACCAGGTCTCGACTTGAGTCAAATTGCAAAGACCACTAACGGTTTCTCTGGTGCTGACTTGTTATACATTGTGCAGAGGGCCGCTAAGTTTGCCATTAAGGATTCCATTGAGGCTCATAAGCGCCAACTCGCTGAGAAGGAGGCCAAAACACAAGTCAAGGAAGAAGGCGGTGATGTTAAAATGGAAGAGGCCGAAGAGGAGGAGGATACTGTTCCATACATTACAAGAGCTCACTTCGAAGAGGCTATGAAGACTGCTAAGCGTTCTGTCAGTGATGCCGAGCTGCGCCGTTATGAGGCATATGCTCAACAGATACAAGCCTCTAGAGGTCAATACACAAACTTCAAGTTTGGCTCCACTTCTGGTGATCAAACTATTCCTGAGTCTAGCACTGGAGCTTCTGGTAACTTTGGTGCAGCTGAGGATGAGGATGATCTCTATAGCTAATTACTGCCCATTGTATAACGTCTTATCTAAGAACTGATTTTCTTAAACGAAAGTGTAGTTGTACCTACGAGATATGGTTGAGAAATGTTCATAAGCTTCATTAGACCTTATAGTCTTGTTTAAATAAAATGTAATTAACGCACGTCTGTAAGATGGGAGTACAACAACTTGTTCTATACCCTGAGGGAACCAGCATTGGCAAGGCTGCTCAAAGCAGACGCTGGTATCTTGACCTCTCTTTCTATATTCATATTCTTGCTCTTGAGTGGTTGTGGTAGCTCTTCTGTTATTATGGTAGTCTTTCTCATGTATTGGTTCAGAGAGGCATTTGAAGTGGATGCAATACTTGAGAGTGTTGATCTGGAACTGCTTGTAGACATTAGACTTGGGACAGAGCAGATAGATGAGGATGGTGTGACTGCACACTGGTCCTGAGTTGGTGATAGGAGTGATGACAGACGTGTTGTGGAGGTTGTGCATGAAGATGTGAAGTACATCTTTTGACGTTGCATGAGTTGCTCTTGTGCTTGCTTCCTCAATTGGTGTTTGATTGGAGAGAGGAAGAAACTCAAAGAACATATCAGGTCCTCGTTAGTGATAGTAAGATCCCAATCCAGATATTCCAGCAGTTCACGCTCAATCGTGTTGACTTCAGGGATACTGAGAAGACCGTCTGTATAAGCTGCCCAATGCTTATTGATTGGTGATGAATCATTAAGGGACTTTGCCGCAAGAATAAGACAACCAAGGAAGATTCTGTGACGCGTAGTCTCGATACCATAGACGTTTGAAGGAAGAATGGTCTTGAGACGTGCAAGATAGACTAATGTGGACATAAGCGTTGGAGTCTGGACGTTAGAGTGCTTAATGAGACGACGGATGAACTCATATAAGCTCACTATAGGACCTTCAGCTGTTGGAGAAGGCGGTGGTGATGGATAGGCTGATGCTTTGACCTTTATCAAGGACTTTGTGACATCGACAAGGTACTGTACCATTTCAGAGGAGACCCTTTTTCTTTGGAAGTGGAGGAGTGCTTCTTTGTCTGACATTATGGATAGCTGTTGTATGTATAGGGAAAAATTGTCAACAATGATGGACCTGAAGAAAAGAATAACAATATGAAGATGGAATATTTATGTTTTTATAAATACAATCTTCCTAGTGTACCTTCGAAACTGTGCCTTTTGTTTTGTTGAAACTGCAGTGAGACGCGTAAGACGTAGGAGACAGGTTAACAAAGGGGGGAGGGTGGTTCAGATCTGTTTGAAGTTGAAATGTACAGCTAAATGAGAGTTGGAGCAAGAGTAGATCAACTAAGAAAGATGGGATAATATCAGGCTGATCAGGGTCCTCTGTTAGATCAACATGCCGTTCTCTTATTTATATGAATCATCCTTTTTAATTGATCGTACCAGCCTCTTTCCTAAAAGGGTAAAAGCCCGACGCGTTGGATCAGAAAAATATTGTTTCGCGTTATGGCGTTTTGGAATTTTGAGGCTGCTGTGAAGGCGGAAGGCTGGAGGTTATGGAGCCCTCGGCAGATGTGAGTGTATGTTCATTGCGGTGGATAGTCTATACAGTACTAAGTATTCTTTGTTTTCCAATATAGCTCATTATTCATACATGACTATCAGTTCTCATCATTTTTCATTTGGTGTTCACTGTTTAACTTTGCATCTGATATGGCGTACATATTACACCATCGAAAATACATAGATCACCCGCGTCAGTGCACTGTGCACGGCATATACTAAGTGGCTACAACAAACGTCAGCATTGCATCAGATAGACTATGGAGGGTGGTGATTCGCGTTTGTAAGATCTAGATCGCGCTTCTTTTCACAGGTGACGACTTGCATGGTGGTCTTGACACCCAGAAATGCCTTATTTTGGAGCACTCCACATTTTCAAAGAGACTGCATAGCAACATGAGCTTGATCAGAAAGATTGGCTCGATAGAAATTAGAATCATAAGGTAACACGATCACTGGTTCAATCAGAGAAAGTAACATGAAGCCAGCGGTACGGACCACAGTTAGTTTCCTCATCCAGTAACTTTCCCGATATGGATATCTGCCCGTGCCCCACTTCTTATCGTTTTTGTGACAAAAGTTCTACCAGACACAATCCTTTGATGGCCATAAAAAACTGGGGCACAGAGTCCGTTCTGAGTTGGAATTCTTTCCTTGTGACCCGTTTGTCCTATTACGCAACAGCTGAAGCTCCCGCTGATACAGATCTTCTTTTATCACTTACTACAATCAGGCTTCAGCCACACTGTACAAGATCCAAAGCTCAAGAGCAATCACAACACCTTTTGACATCCACAAAACACCATGTTCCACTATTTAGGAGTCATCTTCACTATATGGTTTGCCAACTGGGTTCTCATGCCCCTGATGTGGCCATCATGGCCATTTGGGAGGATTAATACCTATGTCCTCCAAGAACACGCTGTTCAAGTTCATGATACAAACGCTACGTTGACCTTAGCCGTTGACAACTTTCATTTACAATCAGCATTCAAGCTATATCCTATTTATCCATACAAGGACATCTCCAGAAACTTCTTTGAAAAGTGGATCGAAGAACAAGTTGAGATTAGTTTCGAGAAGATCTTACACAACATTGGAGATGTGAATTGGAGCCCACATTTGATCAAGAAGAACGTCTCTGCTGGCGCGGTGATTGCCAGTCCTTCCAGATCACACCCTGATTACTTCTACCAATGGATTAGAGATGGAGCTATCACTTTGAACTCAGTGACCAACTTCTTGAGTGATATTGATGCCTTTCAGAATAAGTCGCTACAGTTGACGATTGAAAACTACTTGAATAACAGCTATCATTTACAAAGAATTGATAACCCAAGCGGTCATTATGATTTCAAGTTAAGAAATTTGGGTGAGCCAAAGTTTGAAGTTGACTCTACTCCATTTTTGCAACATTGGGGCCGTCCACAGAATGATGGCCCTCCGTTACGTGTTATTGCCGTCGAGAACTTCATGAAGAACATGAAAATGTTTAATGCCCCATTGATCCAGACTGATACATTTGGTTCATTGGACGATGTGTACAGGAAAGTTATAAAGCTTGATTTAGAGTATATCTGTCGGTATTGGAATGAGAAGAATTTTGATCTTTGGGAAGAAATTGACTCTTTCCATTTCTTCACATCTTTGACACAATTGAAAGCATTGAAGATTGGCCTCAAGCTCTTCTCTTCCTTTGATGATACAGATACAGATTTTGGCAAGATGTTAGAGAAAGAGTATACTGGGTTATACAATTTCATCTATAAGGATGCAGGATTCGTGAACTATAATTTGAACCATATTGTGGAGACACCTTCAATCCTTGATAGGCGCAGTGGACTGGATGCTGCTACTTTGATTGGATCTTTACTTACGCATGATGATGATGATGATGTTATACCATTTGATATCACCGATGGGTTAGTTTTGAACACCTTGAGTGAGATGATCAAGTCTATGAAGTATCTTTATCCGATAAACCACGAAAGACTGAACTTGAACCTTGGTGTCGCACTAGGGAGATACCCTGAAGATGTATATGATGGTACTGGTACCACAGAAGGAAATCCATGGTTCCTTACAACTTTAGCAGCTAGTGAGTTAATGTTTAAGATGATCAATCGGCTTTATGACACCAAGGAGGACTTGGTCATTGACCATTCAAACCAACGTTTCTATTTCGGCCATATCATTGAGATGGCCGAGCCCTTTGCATTAATTTCATCTACTCTGAGTGATTATAATGAATTGGAATTGCGTATTCCATATAACTCATTGGCTTTCAACCAGACAATGACGAATATCTTCAAGTACGGTGATTCCTTCATGGATGTTGTCAGAGAGCATGTCGCCAACGATGGCTCGATGAGTGAGCAGTTTAACAAATACAATGGCTACATGCAAGGTGCCGAGAACTTGACATGGAGTTATGGATCATTTTGGAGCACATATAGATGGCGTAAGAGGGCACTTCAAGCGATGGAAAAGTGATGAATACTTAGATGAATAGATATACAGGGTCTTCATTATGTTGCGTATGTACAAGTCGCATTAACAGTAGGTCTAGGCAATTTTCTTGAATTCCTGAAGCCAATCTTTCAATCCACCACATTCATCGTTGAGGATTTGCAGGGTTCTTGTCTGTACAATGTTTTCAATGTCTCTTTCGTTTCTTACCCATGACCTCAGCGAATCGATCTGAGCGTACTGTTTTTCTCTTTCAGAATCAATATCCCTCTGTGCGTACGGATCCAGTCTCAGGTCACTGTTCTGTATCACTTTAGTCTCTTCTTTTGCAAAATGGACCTCTTTCTCCAATTTGGAAGCCTCTTGTTCACAGAATTGAATGGCACGGAGTCTTCCCTTCCAAGCTGGGAACACCACTTGGTCCACAAAAAAAGAGCATTGGTTCGATTTATCGCCGCTCTTCAATGGTTGTTTCTGGGAATGGGAGATCAAAGAATCCAATCTTTGTTTAAGCACATCGTCGATGGAATGTCGTGATAGTTTCAAGAAGGACCGCAGACCGCGAGGGCTCAAGCATGCGCGTCTGTCCAATTGCGGTGTCTCTGGTGGCTGCGGGAAGGCATCAACGTTGTTCTCGTTCCACAGGCTCATCTTTTGCTTGTCGGTTTCTCTCTGCTTTCGGGTGGCGTTTTAGAGCAGCATTGTGAAAGTTCCAGAAAAAACACACACATTGCGGGAAAGGCTAAAAGGGCCAAATCAGATCAAACAGCAAACCGAAGAGGAACAACTTCACCTCCAAAGAGAGAAAAGAAAGATGGAAACCCTCAAAGGCTTCTTCAGAGATGACCAGCAAGTGTGTGCGTATGTAAGAGCGATTGCGGTGTACCTCACAAGACTCAACGAGTACGCCTCTCATAAGCGTTCCAGTGCGATGATCGAATACAACGTTGGCGGTGTAATCAGTGTCGTGGATGCATTGATGGCAATTAGTGAGGGTTGTGATCATGATAAAGAGAAGCTGTTGGAACTTCTCTGCCAGTCGTGGTTCATAAGAGAGGACGGAAGACCTAAGGGCGGCAAGCAGTTGTCCAGCGATGAGTTCTACAACAGTGACTACGATGCAAACGCCACTTTGGGTATCGCTATTGCCCAGTTACTTGTATCACTCCAGGGAGACGTGGACTCTTCCACTGCTTTGATGCTCAAGACTTCTTCTTCATTATTGAGACGCTATTGTGGATATCTACAAACTGGTACCGAGCATGAAGCTGTGTTTGAAGATGAAACCGGCGATGAACATCTCTCGCTGGCGCGCTTCTTTAGAAGCTTGTACAAACTTCAGGGTGCTCATCATAACTCAAACGTCCTGAAGAGCCAAGAACTCCGCCGTGAAGGTAACCAGGTTTTCAAATACGGTAAATTCGGTGCCGCCATTGCCAAATATACTGAAGCGATCTTGCTTGATCCAACTAACCATATCTTATACTCCAACCGAGCTGCTTGCTACACTTATTTGAACGCTATTGAAAATGCTATTAGTGATCTTGAGAAGTCTACCGAACTGAACGAGAATTTCCAACCATCTTGGGCGAGACTGGGTTACTGCTATCTTGCAAAGGGTAACGCTGTTGCAAGTGTCAAGTCATATGTCAAGGCCCTAGATCTTGCGAATCAACAAGAATTACTACCCCAATTTATTCAAAAACTCGTGGAATCCCTAAACTACGCTGAACAGAGAGCCAGATCTCAAGGCGTACCTGCTTCAGAGTTGGAGAATTTGACCCAACGTATCCGCCATATCAGAACTAGGTATCCACCTTCAAACTCCTCACCACGTATTCATAGAACTCCGACGCCAACACTGCCAACAGATGCGGGGACAAATGAGTCGAATGGTACACAGATCCCATTTGCATTCCCAGGTATGTTCTTCACTGGTGTTTCTGATGGGGATGCTGCTGATACACAGACTAACTTCCCTATCTTCACAGCTGACAATGAGAGCAATGCTGTCCGTCAAGCCTTGAATTATATGGTGAATGCTTTTAACTTGAACACTAACGTACAAGTACCAGCACAAGATGGAAACCAGCAGGGCCAGGCTCAGCAACAGCCACCACAGGCACAACCACAGCCATCGGAAACTCCTGGTACTGCTGGATCTCATGATACACAACCAAACACTTCAGAAAGGGATGAAGAAATGGCAGAAGATCCAGACGTTTCTGTGCCACCAGAAGCTCCCGATCAACAGCGATCGCAACAACATCCAATCCCTCAGAATATCCAGGACATCTTCTTGAATTCTCTTCCCAATGTATTGAGAACCACAGTAGGTCCTATAATTGTTCAAAGTCTCAATAATGCCTTGAATGCTGGTTCAGTTGGTCAAGGTGCAACTTATACCACGGTGACTCTCTCGCCCGAGCAGATAAACAGGAACAACAACACTGCCGGTACAACTAT
Source organism: Williopsis suaveolens (assembly GCA_003708225.3). NCBI lineage: Eukaryota > Fungi > Ascomycota > Saccharomycetes > Phaffomycetales > Wickerhamomycetaceae > Williopsis > Williopsis suaveolens. Next base: position 177,784 of record PPNS03000008.1, on the reverse strand, counting down.
CACAATTCCACCACAACTTCAGGGAAACAATCAATCGTCACCAGATGCTAACACTACACCAGCTATTAATGAGAGCTCTGCAACTCCATCAACTAGCAATGTAAGCGAAAGCACGCCTTCTGTTTCAGCAAGCAGACAGGGCCAAGAGGAAGATTTACAGGATCAAATGGATATTGAACTTGATTGATTTTACTTATTAAATTTATAATGGTAACGTTATTTACTTTTAGCTTCAACAAAAACAATGGTAGCGTTGAAATCTTACTTTTTCTCTAGATCCTCGACGTAGACGTCCTCGACGCTGGCTTCCTCAGAAGTAACATCCTCCTCACCACCAAAAGTACCGGTCCAGCCATTATCTCTCAAGTAGGTCTCGAATTTGACGTCCTCCATCATAAGATCCTCCTCTTTCAAATGTGGAATAGTAAAGATGGCGAGAAGGACACCGACAGAGCCGAGGATAGCTGAGATGATAAAAGTCCATTTCGGACCGTATTGGGTGTAAATGTGATTAAAAGCTTGCGTACCCACAGCAGCACCAGTCTTCCCCAGTGCGGCAGATAAACCATAAAGAGTGCCACGAACTGGAGTAGCATAACATTCAGAAGATGTAAGACCCATGTTATTACCTGGACCAAAGTTACCGAAACAGTTGAAGAGACCAAAGAAGAAAATAAAGAGACCATTGATCTTCTTCATCTTCTCATAAGAGAGACCAATAATTAGACCGATAACCAAGTAACCAGTGAAACCGATAATCATAGAATACTTACGACCAATCTTATCAACAGTAGCAGCACCTACAAGAATTCCTGGAATAGAGATCCAACCCAAAAGCAAGGTCCATTCAGCAACCTTTTTCAAATTATTCTTTTCCGCACCAAGGACCCCAGATAAGATGGTAGATGAGAAAATACCATTTGGGAAGGTGACAAAATCGTAAATGAACCAACAGCCACAAGTACCGAGAAGGCGACGCCAGTAGTACTTTCCGACAAGCAAGTATGGAACATTTCTCTTGATGTGAGACTTCTTGTACAAGATGGAAGCTGCCATCTTGTATCTGAACCAGAAAATAGCCAATGGCCAGACACAGCCCAGACCTGTACAAACTCTCCAGGTAGTGTTTAAGTGCTGTTCACCACAGATAGAGAGGACAATAAGAAAGACGGATAGTGCAATTGGACCACCAAGAGCCAATGGCAAATTAGTGACCATAATAAAGACACCACCTCTCTTCTTGGTAGCCTCATTAGCGGATTCAGAGGAAGCAGAGGAACAAGCAGAGTACTCACCACCGACACCAACACCGATAGCACCTCTACAGACGAGGAACATCCAGAACATACCAAGTGTGGTGGTACCATGAGCAGCAGCAGCAAGAGCAGATCCAACAACAATAAGAACGGTGGTAGCCACAATTGCTCTCTTACGACCAAAATAGTCACAGGTCAACCCGATAGAGACTTGACCAAGAATCTCACCCACTAAAAGAGAGTTAGAAACTCTGGTCTTCAAGGAAGAGGTATAGACAGCCGGGTACAGCTTGGTGAAGACTGCGTTCAGCATGGTCATCAGGTTGTTCTGATAACCATCGGACATCAAAGCAACACCACAACAGATAATGGTGAATATATCAGAGATAGATTTTTTCTTCAAGAAACGATCATGGCGCTTTTGTTGGTCATATAAAATGTCAGACATGGTTGACTGGCTTTATGCTTTACTCTCTAACCCTTTCGACCATTGTTGGCTTCTCAAGTGAGCTCTCTAACAGGTTTATATAGAATCAGTCTTATTCATAAACATGTGGGCCAGAGGGCAAAAAATGCAAGCACAATGAGGAAGATAGTTCAGTCCAAGGTTGCGGAGGAAATACATTTTACCATCTGTGCAGAATTGATCAAGTCCATGGGCCTTGGCCCGCTAACTGCATTTGGAGGCTCATGCCGCCTTGCAACGTGGTCAAACGACTCCTTTGTTTTTCCGTTTTAAGTTAGGTACCTGGCTCAAACTCCGCTGTCTATGCAGCACGTGTCTCTGGATAAAGTCTATGAGAACAGAGATTATTGTGATACAACTACCACGATGAACGATTAGGATCTGCATTGTTCCCCTCAAACATGAATGGTAGATTTAACTTGCGTGGAGATATTCTTCATCTGGGTACGGTGTACTATCAAAAGGACTTCAACGGTTCAATGACTGGAGAGCAAATAACGCTAAGGTGGTCCTGTCAAATATTAAACGGCTTGGTAATTCTCGATTTCTCCGTCAAAATAAGTCCGCGACGACTTATCGCCAAACTTCCAACTCTCGAGTCTCGGCCTTTAGCGGATACGGCAATGCACTTTTTGGGACAAAGCTTGCTTCCAGACGGCTGTACAGGGTGTACTCTAGTACTCTAGTATCTACAAACATAAGAGCCTATATGTCACTTCGAGCATGGAGTGCCAGATTCGGTTTTCAGTCATAGCTTCTACTGCACTAGCTTTAACTGGATACACTTAGACACCATCTACGTTCTACTATCAAAGTTTAGCTGGAAATTTTATGATATAGAAATTTATTCCAAGCACTGCCACGTCTCATTCTAACGTGACCACGTTTAACCATGAAAGTGATTTTTATAAAATAGAAGGCACGTCCAATACCCGCAAATTGCATTCAAAGACAACGTTTCACAGGGCTTATCGCTACACCTGGTACCAACTGTAGCTCATTTCTGAGTCTCAGTTACTAGTGGTCCTAAAAATCATTCACTGCTACACTGTTTTTTGCTCTAATAAAGTTATCAGTGACATACGAAGTTACAGCATCATGTGAACGAACAAGATTCCACGATCAAATGATGCCACTTCCCTAGTCTTTCGAAATCGCTTGATATCGGTATTTACTATCCTGTTAAATTCTGGTGCGATAGTCATGTAGCACGTGTCACTTTGCTTTATCTACTTGTGTAACTTGGACGAAGCTTGAAGAATTCGTAGTAAACGTTTATTGTCCACATGAAGATGTTGATATTCATGCGGAATGGTTTTTTTTTGCTGGATAGTCTAAATGCCGAACTTCGATCTGAACATACCCTTAACAAGATCCTTCTTGGCCTGTCCGATGGTTTCATTCATACTCTGACTGGCATTATTTGCATATTCATTAAAGGTTTCACCCACAGTGTCATATCCGTTTTGGAAAGTTCTCACAATTGAACGGGTTGGATCATATCCCCCTGCTTGTCTTCTGCGGATAGGTTTTTCATATGAGAAATCACCTGCATCTGATCCATCAACATTGCCACTACTTGGGGTAGCAATTAATACAGCCCCGTGGGCTATCTCAGACTCCTTTGTTTTAGGACGGGATCTGCGATCACCACCAATTAGTGAATCCAAATCAGAAACGCCAATCAACGTGCTACCTCTCATCCACTGAGCTGCACCAATCTGTGGTCTGTATGGTATTCGGGTGTGGTCGTTGAATAAACGGTCCTGCGGTTGTTCAGCGTAGGAAATACCCGAACCACATATCTGCACAAGACATGCCTGTGATTGAGATGTCCGCACCAGAATATCGCCAGATGGTAAAACGGTTGAGAAACGTGCGAAAGACGGTAACATCGGACGCGGCAGTGCTAGTGATGTGATCTCTTTCAGCTCAGGCAGAGACAATATCTTGATAGAGCCATTTGCCAAGAGAGTAGGCACGCAGGAAGCATAAGGCTTTGAGTTCGTACTCTTTGTAGCGACAATAGTGAGAGACGAGCTCAGTATCTCATGATTGAAAATCTTGTGTGATGATTTTGCCTTTCCAGGAACAAGGATCCTCACATCAAAACTAGAAACGATCAGAACAGATCCTTGAAGAATGAGACCTTCCGCAAGTTGATGAAAAAGGTCAAATGTAGCAATAGCGGGAGTACCTGTCTCCAACTTGTAAGTGACAATGTTGGTGATACCCTTGTCATTTGTTTGCACCACGTCAACCAACTGCGCAGAAAACCTTCCGGATGCTTCAGGCAGAACCTTATAAGTAAATGTTTCACCTTTATCAGTACCAGCAAACAGCAATATACTTGAGTAGTTATCATCTCCAAAAACCATTATCGAGAATTCGAAAGCAGTGATGTTCGAGCTCTGAATTCCAGATTTTCGGCGAATGCTGTCCTCAAAAATAACTGCTGGTCCTCGTCTATCAACGATGATCAAATCACCACATTCATATGCAATCGCAACAAAACCAACATTGCTGTTCTTCAACGCTGTGACGCGACCTCTTTGACCGTGTATGGCACAGATAGGCAGGAATCCATCTCGAACATTTGGGGTGCGATCAGTCAAATCAACTAAGAGCTTTCTCTCTTTTTGTATCGACAGTCGGTTCATGTTTTCTTCTAAAGCTTTCATTTGTGGGTTGAATTTCTTGTTAACTTCAAATTTGTAGAGAACAATATCACCGCTAATGGTTGCTACAGCCAGTTCAGCCGTCTCACCAGCAAATGAGATTTTATCAATGGCAACATCTGTAATAGAGTTCAAAGTCTGTGCAACATTCACCTCTAGAACTGATGAGTCTTCTAACTCATTATGTGAGGCATCGTAGAGCCTTACTGAACCATTCACATGACCAGTGGCTAAAGCAGAACGAATCTCATTGGGTTTGAGGACCTTTTTAGCAGGAAAGCCGCCTTTTAGGATATTTTCATGTTTACTTGATCTGGCAACCATACCAAGCCATTGCTTCCTAGGAACAACAAATGCCTCTGAGACTGTTGTGCGAGGATGAATCCAAGCTATACTCTGCGGAAATAATGATGATTTGTAATCCAAGGTGCCAGATGGGAAGGCAAGGTTCTCTAGTTCACCAGATTCAAGGAGAATAAGCAAGTACTGTGGGTCATGACCACCATCGAAAAATGGAGTTCTAGTAGCCAATGGGATGAAATCAAGAACAGATGATGGATTCTGGATTGGGAGGAATCTTTGCTGCTTTGGTGAGGCGTAGAATTGACCCATCTTTTCGTAAGAAGTTAAGCTATACTTAGGAGCAGTACCAAAATGCATGACAGATAAGTTATGGATTCCTTGGTCCTTTGGAGAATCACCTCCAGCAATAATAAGAGATGTATCATCTGGGTCAGCGTGACAGATCCATTTCAGCTTGATGAACTGATGGTTATCAGGGCCATTTCGTGGGGTTCGGTTGATGGTCTGGGGAACATTCACGCTGACATCGAACAACGATCTTGCTTGCAGCAATTCACCACTTAAAGCATCCCAGAAAACAAGAGAACCATCTTCGTGAGCGGTGACAACATTGAGTGAATTTGGATGGTATTCTGACTGAGTGATACGAGGATGTCTTGGAGACGATGAATTTTTTCCATCACCACCAGGTGCCTGAGGCGGTAGCTCATATCTCAAGCTGATTCTTATCTCATCGGTGGCCAATGAATATATCAAAGCAACGTTGGCATACGCAATCAGAAGCGTTCCGATATCTCTAGGATTCCACTGGATTGAAACAACAGGAGAGAGAGATTCGTTCGGCAGCACCCTTTTCTGAAGGTTGTCCAGTCTGAAACTCGTCAAATTTCCTCTATCAATGTCGTACGCATAGATCGATCCATTCTGAAGACCCAGCAAAAGCCAGTCCAATGACGGGTCCGTCTCAATCGCTCGAACTACACCTGGAGGTGAAAAAGAAGAGAGAAGCTTCTGCGAGTATAGCGAGAAGACGTATACCGTACTCTTCTCATCCATTGCCACCAGGTAGACGCTCTTCACGAACCGCAACTCCTTGAGAGGTGCCCCATGGCCCACAGTGAAGACAGCTTCAACCTGTTGCTGCCCAAACACATGAATCTCACCTTTATCCGTTGATAGAGCCAGCAGACTTTGTATAGGATCATAGCCAGCAGCAGTTATTTTTCCGTCAATACCAAACCTGTTAACCTGATTGCGAGTTAGCTCTTGACGTCGCAGACTGTAATAGACATACTCACCTCATCGAGGGCAAATGACTTATTACTGAGTCCCTGTGACAGATCATTCACACCAACGGTCTTGATGGCATTACTGACTGCCTTCAGCCGTCTGCTCTTGAACATATTCTCACGTTTACAGTCTATTTCTCCCACAAAATGTTAAACTTGGAATGAGTGATTTCTGACAGTCATATGTGACGCCGCTACAAAAACCCAAGAAAATCTACAAAAGAGGAAAGTTTCCGAATCTATTCAATGTTTTATTTCACTTGTTGTTACAACGACAGGAGCAACCAGGCACGGGGCATATCGAACTCTTAGAGAACCAGTCTTCAGCATGTCCTGCGTGCATTCCGTGGTTACACGTCAGACAGAAACTTGGCCATTCCTTGAATTCATTGACCCTCATTTCTTCCATTCTTTGGCCGTTCGAGACATCTTTTGGTAAAGGTTTTCCCAATGAAAGAAGACAGATGGCACATTTGGGGAAAGCAGCTCCGCAGTGTGGGCACACTGAAAGAGTTTTTGTTGATGCCTTTACCGGATACTTTCTGTTTGTGTCCCTTTTAAAAATATTCTTGTTACATCTGACGCATTGAAGTTGCGCCTGTGAACCAATGATTGACACTTTTGGTTTGCCATTGGATCTCTTTGAAAGAGTAGCTCTTGCAACATCAAATTTGGCTCTTGCAGCAAACATACCCCAACTATTCAATAACTGACGATAACAATGAATCCAGTTCTCGGCTCTCTCTTCTCTGAAATACTTAGGAACACCGAAACTCGCAATCAATGCCGCAGTCTGTACATCACTCGTTCTATCCACATATGATTGAATTAGATCCATACCACGAGGCGTAATACCTGTCAGGATCAACCCTTCAAGCTCACCTCTCTTGACATATCTATCTGCAACTTTGTTCAAGAAGATAGTCAGATCCTTATCAGGTAGACATCTCAATGCCACACCGACTCTTTCTCTCAGTGGTAATGAAGTCTCATCAAGGACTCCCCACCAGTCATTGTCGGCAATGTATGCAAATATGGCTCTCAAGTACGGATCATCCAACTCTGAACTTAAACTTCTGCATTGATCTTTCCAAAGATTATCCTCTTTGGATTCCTTTTGAACCAAATAACCAGAGACAGCAGTAGCCATTAGTCTTAATGATGAGCTCTTAGCACTAGCGAGGATTTGGACAGCACGACTTACATCCCCAAAGAATACTGCCCATGCTGCTGCCTTTGTGTATTGCCCAGCTGTGGTCAATCTTTCATAGATCTGTTCCAGTTCACTAGGAGAGAAATGAAATCCAGCAACTATCAAGCATAGTCTTCTCTGTGCCTCGCTATTTGTTCTGACGATTTTCATTGACTTACTATTCCGTGTGTTCAAGATCTCCTGAATCCGTTGTTTGAAAATATCAGTTGTCAACTTTGTGTTGTTGAACCTATCTTGATTCAACAAGCCCTCAATACCTTTCCAAATACCGAGAACGCCTTCGTAAGAAAGATCTAATTCATTTGCCGTCATCAGCCTGCTCTGTGCTGTGCTCTGTGCAATATCTAACCATCTCCAAGTTGACCGTAGGAATAAGTTGTTATCGATTGAACTCAGACTGTCAATGATCTCGACGTTTTTACTGCAAGTCATTCCGTACCCAAGATAAGCTCTGCGTCTCATTCTAACACTGATGTCATGACCTAGGACTTCCGTGGGTGAGTAGAAATCACCATGTTGAGAGTCACCTTCTTCATCTTCTTCATCCTGTAGATCTTCATCACTTAGGTCATTATGAATATGACCCAAGTCATCTAACTCTGGGACGTATGAGCTTGTAACTTTCAGATCCTGGACTTGATCCATAACAGCTTCGTCCACACTTTCAATGAAGGTCCCTGTCGCTCCCGAGAAAGACAGATCGTTGAAAGAGTTGAAGTTTACAGATCTTTGTGTCTCCAAGACTGGCATTTTGAACACAGAACCAGTCATTCTCATACACACGAGACTAATTGCGTCTAATCCTGGCTCATTGGCATAATCGAAAGAGATCACACGATCATATTTGGTCTTGACATCCTGCACACTGGCAACAAACACAGAATCATACTTACTCTGTGGCGTAATTCCTGTCTGCCAACGGCGTATCAATTCACCGCCATGGGACGTTGAGAATTCGCATCTTCTGGAAGGATGATAGCGGAAACATGAAGTATTGTTCTTTCTTGTTGTGTCTCCTAACAGCTTGTTAAACGATAGGAGCGGGTCAGAGTATGAATTTGAAAGTCTTCTTCGGTCATATATGGACAACGTACCATCATCTGCAAAGCCAGCGAACAGGAAGTGATTGTACGGATCTGGTGTTATACCATGGACGGCTTTGGAAGGGATCTGAAAGGAAGGGGATGAAACTCTGGTGTCGATATCTCTTATAATCTTTGTACTTCCTGCGAGTAAGTTGGTCTCGTTGTAGAAAGAAGTGGAAAGAATAGCTTCATTAGGGACAAATGAGAATATTGGTTGTGTTATATCTTGATTCGAAGTTTTTGAATATTGATTCACGTTGAAGATCTTGACGCCGTTTTCGTTCTTAGACTTGTCTAAACCGACAGCCAATAGACCAGTCTGGTTGAGAGATAAGGTCCTACATGCCTTATTACCGACTTTCACTTCTAAGCTTGATGATTGTGGTGATAGGATATCAAACAGCTTTATCGACCCATCCTCTTGACCCACAGCGACAACACCCGGTGTTGATCTCGAGTAGTCAAGGGCAGTAAGATTACTGAACCCCTTCCTTGTGTACAACTTAGTGACACTCTCCTGTTCGGGCCCCTGGATGGTGATGTTAGTACCATACCTCCCTCATGGTCTATTGACTTAACACTCACAGGATTATGAATGGTCTGATATACCGATACCTCATCGGCCAATGGGTTGATGGTGATAAACCGTTGCTCACTCGCATCCTCCCAGCCGTAAGCCCTCACGATTTTTCCCATTATGTACCTCTCTCCCTAAGCACTCTTTGGAACACCAATGTGATTGAGGCCATAAACATCAAAATAAGCTTCCCAGAGTGGGAAATCAGTGGTGCGGGCCACAGAGAGAGTCACGTGATCTACTTTCTTTTCGCGAAGCCGTTTTGTACTGAAATTTGCGAAAAGAAATTCGGGTTGCGTGACGGAACTTCTCAGAATTTCCTTCAAACTCCGCCTGATTATAATTTTAGAGTCCTCGAAAGAAATTTGTCAGCTGTTTACATTTCTCAACCATTAACACCTCACATTGCACTACTCGAAGCGATGATGGAGCTACCTAATTTGAAGGACTACGAGATCTCTCCAAAGACGGGTTTCCTCCCAGAGGAGATCCCAGTCGAGAGACTCACAGACGAGTACTATGCCCCATGGGAGGACCTTGCGGGTGTTCTTCCAGCACTGATTCTCACGAAGAGAATAAGAAACCTGGTTGGCAAGCTGCCGGTGTTGTCCATTGATCGTATTAGAAGCGATAAGAGAGAACTGAGAAGAGCATATTCCATCCTTTGTTTCTTGACACACGCCTATGTGTGGAGCGTGGGTGAAGCTAGTGAGCATTTGCCTAAACAATTGGCTGATCCGCTATTGGAAGCCGCCGAGGTCCTAGAGCTACCACCACTTGCTACCTATGCCGGATTGGTCCTATGGAATTTCAAGCGTGTCACTCCAATGGGTGAGAGTGAAGAATGGGATCTGGACAATTTGGCCACCATCAACACATACACTGGTTCCATCGATGAGAGTTGGTTCTATTTGGTCTCTGTGTATTTCGAATACAAGGGTGCAAAGTGCATCACCAGAGGACTTGAAGCAATGCGAGCTGTGAGGGACGATGACTGTGCGAAGGTGGTTGAATGTTTGAAATATCTAGCTGAGAGTATCGATATGCTTGGTTCAGAGCTCATGCGTATGGAAGAAATGTGTGACCCACATACATTCTATTATAGAATCAGACCTTACTTGGCTGGTTGGAAGAATATGGCGGACGCAGGTCTTCCACATGGCTTGAAGTATGGCGATGAAGACAAATTCAGATCATATGCTGGTGGTTCTAATGCTCAATCTTCGTTGATCCAGACCTTGGATATCATTTTAAGTGTCGAACATTTTCCGACTGGTCAAAGACCAGAGAAGGATGACAAGGGGATATCTGTATCCACGGGTACAAATAACTTCATGAATGATATGAAGGCATATATGCCTGGCCCACATAGAAGATTCTTGGAACATTTGGCTCTCGTTGCAAACATCAGAAGCTATGTCATATCTAAGAACGATAAGGAACTAACATTGGTCTTTGATGCATGTTTGGCAATGCTCAAGTCGTTCAGAGATAAGCACATACAGATTGTGACTCGTTACATCATTCTTCAGGCAAAGATGTATAAGAAGGCCGGTTCCACGAATACTTTACGTTCAGGTCTCTCCAAGACTGCAGAGAACAAGGAACAAAGAGGTACAGGTGGTACATCTCTGTTACCATTCCTTAAGCAATGCCGTGATGAAACTGGAGACCCTGCTGCGGGAGAGTGGGGTAAGAAGATCCTAGGTGATGGAGTGTTGAACACAAGACCAAAGAAATCAGATGAAAGAGTCGTAAAGAGAGCTAGACTGGGGCTGGCTGGTGAATGGGATAACAATATTTCGGAAGAGACTGGTCATTGGTAAAAATACAAGACCGTTTATATAATTTTATGATGATGATGAGCAAAGGAAAGACATGAATGAAGCGGAATTACTATTCATTGTAGTAGTATTTACAAACCCTTTAACAAACGAGTAACACTGTCAAAACTGAGATCACCTTTAATCTCAGACAACTTCTCTTGGACCTTTTCAACAACCTGTTCCACCGGGATGATCTCACCGTCATCATTCGCAAACTCTGGGCCCAATCTCTTCACTCTAACTTTACCCTCAGCGAACTCCTCTTTACCCAAGATCACAGCCACACTGGCACCAGACTTATCAGCGGCATCGAACTGCTTTCTTGGGTTGACTTTGGCCTTATAGACGTATTCAGATTCTATGCTGGCGTTCCAGAGCTGTTTAGCGATACGCATACGCTCTGGCAACAAACCTTTCCAATCTGGGCCACCACCAAACGCCATGACAAACACCTGGGTGGCAGTTGGCTTGATGGAGTCTTCAGCGTTAGCAGCTTCACGGGCCTTGATCAAGGAAAATATTCTCTCCACACCGAAGGAGATACCCACACATGGGATAGAAACGGACTTCTTTCCAGTAGCAGTTGCAAACATATTAACCAAATTATCATAACGACCACCAGCGGCGATAGAACCAACGCCAACGTATTCAGAAGCATCTTCATCATCGGATTTCTTCTTCTTCTTCAACTCAGCAGCGTTCTTTGGTGGAGCAGATGCGGAGGTGACACACTCATAGATCAAACCTGTGTAGTAATCCAAACCTCTAGCTAGTGACAAGTCGAAGGAGACCTTCGCGGTGATATCAAATGCATCCAAGTATGTCAACAAGATCTCCATGTCTTCCAAGCCCTGCGCAGCGAACTCATCACTTGTGAGTTCCTCCTTCTGCTTCAACAATTGCAAGACATCCGACAAAGAACCATTGAGTTTCACATATTCACCGATCTTATCAGCAGTCTCTTCTGCTTGGCCCTTTTCTTCAACCATCTCCTTCTTGACAACTTCCCATGGGGATTTATCCAACTTATCAACTGCAGAAGAGATCTTTCTAACATCTTCATCTTTAACACCACACACTCTAAAAATACCGTCGAGGATTTTTCTGTGGTTGATCTTGATCTTGAATTCGCTGATTCCCAAGCCAGATAACCCTTCAACCAAGATCGAGAGTGCTTCGGCATCTGGAACCATTCTATCATACACGCCTGCAACGTCAAAATCACACTGGTAAAACTCTCTCATACGGCCCTTTGTCATTGCAGGTTGGTCACGTCTATAGACCTTGGCAATGTGGTAACGCTTAATGTTCTGAATGTTGTTCATGGCGACATAACGGGCAAATGGCACAGTCAAATCGTAGCGCAATGAGCATAATTCACCACCTTGATCCTCCAAGTTGTAGATAAGCTTAGAATCTTCACCGTATTTCCCAGCAAGTATCTCACGTAGTTCAAAAACTGGAGTATCAATAGTGACACCACCGTGTCTCTTGAACAAAGACGACAAAGAAGAGAAGATGGCCTCACGGATCACCATGTCCTTGTCAGCCCAATCTTTTGTACCTTTTGGAACTTTGAGCTGAAACTGCAGCTTCTCCTTCTTCTGGGCCTTGCCAGCTGGCTTGGCATTGGCAACGGTTTCCTTCGCAACGGACTCAGCAGCGGACATGATCGATTTTGTTGCCCTCTTGAACATACGCTTTTTGGTGCTTATTGGGCGCTGGTGAAATTTTCTGGATGATGTGTTTTCAGTCTTCGGCTTCGGGGCTTTTAACCGTTGGGAAACCTATTCTAACAACATCGAAGCTATTTTACTCAGAACAATAGAGAGACTACGAATACAATGAGAATTTCGAGATATAATACACTGTCTATACAGATATAACACAAGGCTCACTTGAACGCTGCGCTGACGGCGTCCTGGCCACGCTCCAGGTACTCGTCCCTGCCCAGGTACTGCGTCTCGAAGGAGCTCATGTTGGCAAGGATGCTGGCCCCCAACCACACAGCATTCGCCCTCTCGAGCATCACAGGGTTCGAGAAACTCTGGATGTGGTACTGTGGTAGAAAACGTGTCAAGTCCGAAAGAATTCTCTGTTCCAGCCCTGGGATCAAGGAAGTACCACCGGTGAAAACGATATTGGACAACAGCGCATTATAGATCTCGTTAGACACATCAAGTTTCTTCAGTGCCGATAGGATCAGTTCTGTGAGACCAAGTGAGTCCTGTGGGAGTTCCACACCTTGTGGTCTGTAGTTCTGTGGGAGAAACAGAGGCTCAGAGAGTAACACTTGTTCCTTACCAACCTCAATTCTTTGTCCGTTAGGCAACTCGTAGTGTAGTGAGTTGATATTGAATTCTGTCTGCGAGTGCACAATTGGGAATCCAGACACGGATAAGATGGTGGATTTGAAGTCATTGAGGATACTTGTGGCTTGTAATCTCTTGTATGAGTCAGAGCCTTGGAATTGTGCTTCCAGTGGCAAGAACTGTAATAGATATTTGTGGATGTGCAAGCTCAGGAAATCACCAGCGAATTTGGAATGAACTGCACCTTTGTACAACACAGTACCATCCAAGATGGGTGTAACAGATGTGGTTGCAGCACCAATGTCCACAACGAGGGAAGTGGAACGTCCCACGCCATATGTAACTGCCAAAGGGTTCTTAACGATGGCAAATACTGGCACTTGCAACTTGTCAAAGGCCAATTCACACAGTTTCGTTCTGTTGCGCTTGTTGTTCCAGATCTCCTCTGTGATGACCAGGGGCTGTTCCCTCGGGTCCGTGTGCAAGGATTCATAGACGTGTCTCCAGTTGGCCTCGAGAGCATCCCAGTTATAGACGACACCGTCGTTCAATATGGTGAGAACTTCATTATCCTGTGGGTGTTCATCCCCAATAGTGATCGTGCCGTTGTTGTCCCTAGAATAAACGGAAGGGAACGCGAGTCGTGGGAGCTCGTCCGAGGAGAACCCTGCACGCGTCTCATAAGAGCCGTTTTCAATGACGATGGAAGTGATAGACATGCTGTGCGCTCTCTCTTTGGCTGTTTCTGTTGATCTTTGAGTTTGTTTTGAAGCTGAATTTCTTCTCGGTTGCGTTCACCAACTGGAACAAACAACGAAGAAAGTAAACACCCAACAGTGAAATAGAACAAACAAATAGAGCAATAGACCATGCCAGATGTAAAAGAGTATGAGCAGCTGAAGAAACAACTACAACAGGCCATCCTTCGCAAAAAACAGCTCGACCAGAAGATCACAGCCATCGAGGAGCAGATATTCCAGAAAGAATCCACCTATCTCTCAGAGTCCCATGGGTCCATCGTCCGTGGGTTCGAGAGTCTGAAGCAGAAGAAAAAACTATTGTTTACAGATGATGACCGTGTGTTCTCGCTGAGCTCATACACCTTTGTGCGCCATCTACAGAAGCAGGACGAGGAAGAGAGCGCAGAGAACACTCCTGGTGCTCGGAAGAGACGTAGAGAAGAGTCGTGAATTGGGTTTTGAGGTTAAAAGGTCGTTTTGTTGTGTTTTATCTGTTCAATGCTGTTTTATCTCTTTAATGCTGTTTTATTTGTTTGTAACGTATGCTTGTAATGTCTTTTCCCTCTCATTATAACCTATGTCCTGTCTTGAACCTATTTCGCAACTCTCCATTCGCCTTTATACCAAAAAACTTACCTAAAACATCACCGAAACCAGCATCATAAACAACGGCGGCCACAACGATGATCAGACGACTCCACGTCCAGGCGGCTCCTACACGCTCGCTGCTTCCAAAGATCTTGCCCACAGAAGTCCCTGTCCCCTATGGCCGCTTGCCGTTGTTCACAGCGTTGGGCCTGCCTCCAACCCTAGTGCAGATCAATCTCCAACCGTCTTTGCCAATCACAGTCAAGTCCTCTTCTTTAATATCCGTGTCTAATATCAATACTACCAAGATCACTGCTCAGCTACTGTTCAAGAACTTCTTATACGGAAGATCATGGAGATTCCAGTCTTTGGAATCTACCACCCCATCTCAAGTCTTAGTTAAGGGTCAAGGTCTATGTGTGTTAACATTGGACGGTTCCAACGATTATGCCCTATTCCCAAGCAAATCTCTATTGTCTTACGGTGGGGCTGCTCTAAGGGTCTCCACTGTGAAGAATAATGTCAAGGGTTTGAACCAACTGGGGTATACCCTTGTTCAAGGACGTGGAGATCTGGTTGTCCAAGGGGATGGTGAGATCTCCAAACTGCTATTGGGTCCAGGTGAAGATGTGGTGGTGAGCAATAAAGCTCTCGTTGGAGTAAGCGCGTTAGGCAGGCTCGAATGTATTCAACCTTGGACTTTTGACAGGCCTGCAGAGACCATTGAAACTGATGAAGTGGTGCCATCGTCTCAATGGCAACATTATCTACACGCATTCACATCGTCTTTCAAGTCTGTCAAGAGTATTTTCATCCAATGGGTCTCTGGCTCCAACGGTTACATCAGGATCTCAGGTCCGCGTACCGTTCTTGTTCAATCAGGTTCATCTTTTTCGCCATTCTCCCAGTTGAATGAGAAGCCAATCAGCGTTGTGGAACAGCAGTTGTCCGAAGCTTCAAAGTCTACTGACCCAAAGGACTACCTACACTATGCCACAATTATCAACGGAGAGGTCAAGTTCACTTCAACTCCTGATTTCCAAGCCACTGTCGACAAGTACACAAAGAAATAGTAAACTACTGACATTCTAACCTATAAAGATTCCACTAAATAAAAAGCTGTAAAAAGAATAACAAAGTCATAAAAGAAAAACAATGATAAAACTGTCAAGATAACAAAAGAACTTGGGAAACAAAGTGAGAATCAAATTATTAAAAATGCGGACAAGATGCCCGGAATGCAGAACAAATCAATGTATGTATAACTCCACTCTATAACTCTAAAACAGGTACTCCTTCTGTGGCTCATCATCACTATGGTATACAACTTTTGTTTCCGTGGGTTGTGGGTAGTAGTTGTACTGATATTGCAATGGCATGGACGGCAATGGTGAATAGTGAGTTTCATCGTAGTAATCATGGAGTGAGGAGGTCTGTGTATAATTTGGAAAATCAACAGGCTGTAAAGAAGTGTAAATTGAATCCGAATAGCCTAATGATTGAGACAGTGATGTCTGTTGAGCCTGTAATCCTGCGTGTACGTATTGAAGAGATTGATGATAATCCAGCGATGATTTTCTACCTGAAGGTCCCAAGGATGGATCAACAATATACTTGCTCAACACTTTTGCAATGGCAGCTTCCACAGAAGACCAGAACAGAACTTTGACATCCTTCTCAACGTGTCGTGGCTTGGGTGAGTCGTAGTCCATTATGAGTTCAAAGAAGTTATGTAGCTTTGGAGAAGATTTGGAGACTGTCAATGGTTTCAAGCTTTGTAAGTTACGTCTGATTCTATTCTTCTCCTGGACTGGGAATCTGGCGCGGACCAATTGCTCCAGGAGAGAGATGACATCGACAGAAGTGACAAAATGACGGTCAACCTCTTCACAATAGATACAGGAAAGAACTGGCATACCGGGGATATAATCTCTCGCAGAAAGAGGTTGGAATGAAACACTAAGATGGTTGTACTGCTGAGTCCAACTCATTAAAACCAAACGTCTTTTCCTCTGCATTTCATCAGCGGTCCAGTTATGGATCATTGACTGAATATCACCTTGACAATTGATTGTGACTTTGACTTGTAAGGCACCGCTCTCAACCTCATCTGGAGTGAGCACAGTAGTGGCTCTCACCAAACGGGGGGAGGATTGGTAGACTGGTTCATTCTGCCTCTGTGTTATTTGAGTTTGTGGTTGGAATTGAACTGACTCATTAGAGTCACTGTACTCTGCGAACGAATGAGCCTTAAATCTGCTAGACATCATTGTGCTCTCTGTCTCACTGTAAGCTGGCTCCAAGCTCACAAAAGGGAGCGGTTGGTTGATAAAAGATGTGAACGGAATCTTGGAAGAGTTAAAGAAAGTTGAACGGACGGTCTTGAGTTCAGTAAATATACAAACTGCCAGTGAATTTGAGTTGTGTTTTTCCCCTTTTCAGGTGGATAGATATTTCTGTTCGTTTCTCTGGAACGGAGCAGTTGGTCCTTGGTTGAGGGTTGGTGCAATTAAGCGCAGAAGTGTGTGTGTGAAAAGATGCTGTATAAGCTTGGATATCTGAAACTATGTTCAATAAGCAGGCTGGTCCTTGCAGTTGCGGTATCACAAGAAGGGACCCTTCAAAATAAACAGGGGGGAAACGCTTGTCATTTTATACCATCAACATGAGAAATTGTGTCAGGGTGCCCCCAACGTTGACAAACACACCAAAAGTGCAGTTCACCAGCTCAGAAGTTGCATGACATGCTGATGCAGCACTAAGTGGTGGCTATTGAAATTTGAGACCATCGAAGCATGGCTCCAGGTTTCCGCATGCCACAGCCCTCGGACTCGATGCATTCGATGCACTATGATTCGCCACATCTTCTCCCGCCGAATCCGATATCTCTTGAGAAAAGATCATCAAATCTGCGGGTGGTCATGAGCCATCCCCCATGTAAAAGTGCAGCAAGCGGCACAGATTTGCAGTCTGACGCAATTCTCAATTTACGAAACGCATGTCTGCACATATAATCACATCCAATTGCTCGAGACACAAGCTCCTGAGGCCTGTCAGCTTGGTGAAGTGGAGAACTTGCATGAGCGGGGGCGTCAAAGTTTGGATCTTGCAGCTAGGTTTTGATCTTTTTTATTTCAGCTCAGCCATCACAAAGTAACCGTACTATGGTGTAAGGTTGCAGAAGATGATATAACATCTCTTAGTCAATGAAATGTAGGGAGATAAATATTCTGGCTTGAGTAGAGTCTAATTACGTAGAGTCTAAATTACGTACTCAATTTCACTGTGGCTAATTAAGGATCTGCATTCAGTATCATGTATAGAAGAATGTAAAGAAGTATGCACAGAAGTGTGTCGCATTTCGCTTGCTACAGGTATATTATTTCTTCGCTCCGATATCATACACTGGCCGATACAGGTTTAAAGCATCTTCTTAGCATGTAGACCTTCATCAACCCTCTGGGTGACATATCTGCCGACTACTCTCAAGGACAGAGAATCTGTTGATTAATTGAGAAGACCTGGAAGAGATCTGGTGACCTGCATAATGAGCGGGCCAAAGTAATTAGTCATCTACAGGCCATGAGGCTTTACTAAAGGCCAAGAGTCTAGCACCTTTTCATACATATACTACATAGATATAAACATCACACTTGCTTGGATTGTATCCTAAACCGAGAGCAGTAGGCACGTCTTATAGGAACAAGATTTATTATAATTGAAATCAAAACACTGGACCCAGTACAATCTATTGCTAATCACAGGTTTGGGTGAACTAAACAGATGATCCTATTCTCGTTTTTGTTACTCATCTATCGAATATCTAGTATATGCTTTATGACATATTTCCCTGCTCGCTCTTGTGTTCAGTGTCCACATCATAGTGCATGGTCATCTTCATCTCTGTTGCTCTAGACTTGCACACCCAACTGCTGCGATTAATATATATTGTACGTTCTTCCAATATATGTGAATGTCCATAATCCAGATCGGCCCAGGTAGGTGTTCGTGACGCAGAATATATTTACAGTTTACAGTTCTCTCTGCTTGTTCTATGCATGGTTTTTCGGCAATCGTATGCGGTGCAGCAGCATGTTTTACGAGATGCGTGAGATTTTGGTGAAAGTAGCCGCATCGAACGCGGGGTTAGGACCAAAGGAATGCATAAACTAAGAGTTTGATCCTCGGGAGAAAAAATGACTTAACACGTTAATGACATATAGCTGATCAGAAATTCGTTACAAATTACAATACAACTAACAAGTCATTGGCTAAGCCTAACCGCCACTCAATATAATATATCATATATATCTTCTGTAGCTCTGACCATCTGGTAGAATCTACCTACGTGCACGTTCTTTTCTAACCGAAGTTTATCCTTAAAAGTTGAGCCTTCCATTCGGCGAAGTAAAAACCAAGACTTTTAAGGAATCTGGACGCATGCTGTACATTGGATGAATCATTGATGTGCATTTAACTCATTATGATTTAGAGGCATAGAGATTTGAAATGTGTCGAAATAGGTGGACTAGATGCAAGTAAGATCTGGCACAGCGGCTGTTAAATTGGGTAATAGATCAGAATACTTCAAATCCTGTTCTCAACGATCTTGCATGTTGACTTGAAAAGATTGCTTTCAAGAGCTATATGTATACTGTGATAGTCGTCATTATTGTCTCAGCATAGCTCCTTGTTGTGAGGTGAATGTAAACTTAGCACTTCCTCTCTTCCCTAGACTAATTTGATTATTTCTAGAAGAGAATCATTGTCCACTGTGAAGAAGAACATGTAGCTCGTATAGCTGGGAACACCCATTTCGTTGATACATAGAGGTGATAATACATTGTTCTCAACCTCACATTCACTCTTTAGCCAGCTGAGTGTTTCTCTCTTTGATCTGCACAATCTTCATCCCATCTAGATGTAGTTTCAAACTCTTCTTCAAGTGAGACAGGGGGTGCCGCCGAAAAACGGAGTCATGCTGAAGTGATCAATTCTGAAGTAAAAGGAGCTTCTGGAAACTTAAAACTAGTCTCTCTTACTTTCTACTAGCGGCTCGGGTTGCAGCTTGGCAAGGGTCATTTTCAGCGGTGATTTAGTCAGAGACTAAGCTATCATATGGGAAATTGGCAAATGTCGTTGAAACGTGTACTTACGCTGAGCCAGTTATTCTGGTCTATTGGGAAAGCATCACACGAACAGCTTTAGAATCATATTATAGCAGCAGCCCGATTAGAATGACAAGACCTCGATGAATATTCCCTTCTACTTGGTGATACTTGGGTTCTCGAGATACCCAAGTTCATTGTTTACTGTTTACTTCTATCAACCAAGAAAGGGTAAAAAAGCATGACATCCGAGAAGCCGTGCCTCATATGCAAAAGAGGACCTCTGCGTAGTATGCCATGGTTACGGGTATCAGCTAAGGCTCTTCTGGAGCTGCACAATACTGACACGACTTTCATTTCAATGCACTGGCGCACATGAATTTACATCAGATCGTTGGTTGTCCGCCACCGGCCATCGTCCGCAGGGCATGTCCCGACGATCACATTGCAAATCCCAGCGAACAGCTATGGTTTTGACACCTTGGTCCTATCAGATGAATTAGTGCATTCAATGTGGTACATTTTTGTCCTGACAGAGATAAAAAAAAGTGCCCACTCAGAGTTGTAATTTCTTGCGCTCTCTCTCAGTACTCAAAATCACAAGTTAAGACTGATGACTTTCTCCCTATTATGCTGCCTTATCTGGAACTAAGTCGGTGATCACTGATTAGAATTTAGAATATGTAATATCAGGAGGGTCTTAACTGCTCTTACCTTCATATTCCTTCAGAATAGAGTTGTTTAGAAGTCACTAGTTCATTCACTTCGTCTGCATCTCTCCGAACTGCAGATAACCTAAGGTAGATGTCTAGCAAAATTCAAACAACTGAGCTGTAAATGCCTTTGGGCGCAAGCCAAGCTACCTTCTGTCGTTGAACTGATCTCCTCTAATAAAGTTTCCTTTTAACTCCTGAGTTTGTTATCTGACTTCAAATATAGATCTTAATATAACATATATGGGCCACCTGCGCATGAAATCTCACAGCATTCCCCGGTATCTATCTTTAGTCAAGCAGCATGCGCCGTACGCAAATTTCTAAGATGGATATGTCTAACCACATGTAGAGCTTTCCCTAGCGAGCAACTTTGAAGTGATTTAAGACGATGAAGTAATCAGGATTCAGGAAGCAGTTATCACCATTTAGAAAAACTGCGTCTTGTTCGGCTATTGTTTAAAACTTACCCAAAGACTGTTCACGAGTGACGAAGTATGGCGATTCATACAAGTCAGAAGTTTGATATAGGGTCATTAGCCTTGGAAGTTTCAGGTTGGACTATATATAATACATATTATATAATATGGACAGTGGTATACCGTATGTTCAAAAACAAGAACATAAAGTAAGGCCACAATGAGTAGTGGCTTGAGTCAATATTCCATGGTCCTATTCAGAGTCTACTTTTGAAATCTTTCAAAGCCACAGGTGACAGGTTACAGTCCAGTTATCAGGAATATATTTCTCGCATTAAAAGGATGTCTACGAGCCATTTCCTGTAGGCTATCATCGTGATTCAAATTTCATGCGCGCATAGGGTATATGTTCACTGGCTGTAGCGATAGGGGACTACATGATATTGTACTGCATAGTTCGTATTGGGTCCGAATTGGAAACAACAGGGTGGACACTACTACCCAGAGGATGGGCAATAATCCAGGATTGCTTCTAATGATCAAACTTATTGTTAACATGTCAATCGAACTGGAATGATGATAAATACTGAAGTAGACACAAGCTGAGTCACGTGCTTAGGCGGTTAACGCACCGAATTAGCGGGCTCTGAATATTCGGGTTCGGGATACTTTTGATCAGAGAGAAGTTGATGACCTTTCTAAGCTCCTAAGTTCCTACAGTTATCAACTCTAGTCCATAACCCACAGCACAATGACTCTTCCACCAAAGTTCTACGCCTCCCATGCCGTTCCAAAATTCACTGAGTTGAAGGAACAGCCAAACGTGGTTGATATCTACGTTGATTACACTTGTCCATTCAGTGCAAAGTTCTTTATTAACTGGTATGAAAATTTGTATCCAAAACTAGAGACACAATACCATAACAAAGTGCAAATCGTCTTCCATAACTATGTTCAAGTCTGGCATCCAACTTCCAACCTTCTCCACGAAGCTGGCCTTGCTGTGGCTCAGTTGGACCCAGACTGGTTTCTTGAGGCATCCTACCATCTATTCAAGGATATTCAAGAGTATTATGACACTGCGACTGCTGAACTCAGCAGAAATGACATCTATTCAAAGATCTTCGATGTTTCGATCGGGCCAAACAGCCCAAAGTTCACTAAGGACCAATTCTTGGAGAAGTTGGTTATCAAGACCACTAAATCTAACCATTCTAACGTTGGTAATGCAGTGACCAATGACCTAAAGGCCTTCACCAGAGTCGGTAGACAAAACGGTGTTCATGTCACACCAACCGTCTTGGTCAACGGCTTCAAGGACGGTTCTATCGAGAGTTCCACTCCAATAGTTGAGATTGAGGAAAAGTTGAACGCCTTGCTGTAAGTTCATAAAATCATCACTTTTTAGCAGCTATTTAAGACATCTTGTTGAGTATGATGATGATCAACAGTACTATAGCGCATCCAACTATGGCCTTGTTTCTAGACTCGATATTCTCTTTCCGTAGCGCCTGAGTCTTCTCATTCTCTTCCACCTGTACCCACAATCCTTTCAGCTTCGTTTTATTGGCTGCAAGCTTAGTCCTTGAGTTCGTGATTGCACTCTCATATTGGTCCAAAATGGAGAGCGTGCCGTATACTTTCTTCACCTCTTCCTGAAATGACTTATAGTCTTTATCTGCGCTGCTGCTATTCTCCTCGATCACAGATATCAGGGACTTTACCTTCTGTTTCATATCATGGACTTCTTGTTCCAACTCGATGAAAGAAGATTTGTCCTCACTTAGGGCTATATCATTGGCCTCAACTTGCTTCTTCACAGATCCGTAAACCTTCCGCTCCACTTCACATACATTTTCGATTATCGCAGTCTTCCCACATCCTGGATTTATAGTGGCATTTGTGGTCGGGCTCAGGAAATTCAGTTTCTCTTTGCCTTTAGCCTGTGGTAGTTCTTGGGTATTTGTCCTGGTGATGAATGGTGTGCACTTTGGCGTTGTCCCAGTGCTTGGTATGTCATGTTCATAAAACTGTTCTACCAGTCTCTTCTTTGCTCCATCATCACTTAGCACCCTTGATGGTTTCTTCCTATGACCAAGGTGTTGGCTGCCTGATGATGGGGTTGCATAACCAGTGTGGTCAGATGGACTTGTTAATCTGCGCTGTATTTGAGGCACCCGGAGACTGCTCACCGACTGTTGAAGAGGCGATGACACTGGCGTAGATTTTCCCACTGGTGGCGTGTATTCTCTGGACATCTTTCACCGTCTCTTCCCCTTTGCGTTGAGGAAGTGATTCTTTTCATCCATAGGTAAATGGAGCATGAAAAAAATGTGTCAGATTACTTTGAACAACAGCCAGAAATTCGAACGTGTATTTCTTGACGATGGCACCCATGTAAGTTCTGAGAATTCACCATCGCATCTCTACTAACACATGATGAAGTGCCACATTCGTCCAACTAACAAGAGGAACGGCCCTACAGTGCCGTGTCTTCATCAACCGTAAGGAGGTACTAAAGTCATTAAGACAGAGTAAGCTAATAGGAGCAAGAACTAGCAAAAACAGCAACTAACAACGGATAGATGTCCTCTTTGAAGCAGTCATCTCCTCTGCCCAGACAACCAACCACAAGGCGCTTGTGCGTCTTCGGTCAAGCTCCCTGATCTACTTGAGCAACAACCAGCTAAAGAGTCTCATGGTTTTTTTGAAACCACACCTTGTTAACCTGTTCTTATTAGCAACCCCCGAGAGTCTTCGACTCATCTCAAATAATAAAGTCAAGGATGAGCTGATGATTACGGTGGATGCCGATGGTTGGAAAGTTCGGATAATCACCACGATGGATTTCGTAATGGGTCTGCGAATGATATCCCTTGATTATGATGACACCCTGGGTTTGATGATTAGAAAGCCGAAGTATATGGCTCAAGAGGGGCATATTATACTGAATGAGGAAGAGGGAACTATTGAGATACCCGATGAAAACGAGCCAATTGCACAGGAGCCTGATACCAAGATGATCCAAAAATACACCTACAAACGCATCAACACACCTGAAAGAGGAATAAAGATTGAAGTGTTAAAGGTACCAAAGTGAATCTACGAGTATGAAATAATTCTTTATCCGGTGGTAGTATAAAAAACAAGACACGATAATATAAAACAAAGAGGAAGGAGCATGTAGAAGAATAAAACACAACACTTTTAACAAAAAGAAATAAGACCTAAACAGTACACGTATGAGAGATGCGATTAACATAAAAAAACAAGAGAGTATTCCTATGTATGGTTTCCAGACCACTATAGGTACATCACCTCATTGCCAATGTCCATAATCTTTCCCTTCCTTAAGCTTGAGCTGGCTGCTCCTCGGCCCACTCTTGTTCAGCATCGGCCAATTCTTGCTCCTCACCTTCCAAGTCCTCATCGTCGTAAATCTCTTCACCACGTCTGATGGATAAGGTTGGCTTCACAACCGCTTGGTCCAAGGTCCAGGAAGCCAAAGCGTTCTCAGCATCGATGATAATTTGCTTAGAGGCCTCGTAACCGTCATAAGCTGGTCTGGTCTCACCTGGGGTGACTGGAGCGTCATCCAACAGCTCGAGCAAGGCCTTACCGTAACCAGCAATCAAAGCCAACTTCTCAGAGTGCTCTCTCAAAGAGTCAAATTGGTAGTTGAAGGCAGTTTTCAACTTCTCTCTGGTGATGTTAGACAATTGAGCCTCAGCAACAAGGGACTCAGCCTCCGCACGAACCAGTTCTTGCTCCAAGACGACAATCTTTGGGGATTGTGGGTCTTTGTACTTCAAGTAAGCAATCTTGTCGGTAATTCTTTGCTTACGGTCTCTGGATGGTTGAACAGAGCCCTCAATATCTCTGATTGATTTAATAGTCAATCTGTATTGGTCGTATCTGTCAATAAATTGGTCCTCTAACTCACCAATTTCGTAGATCAAGACACCCAGCTTGTCAGTGATATCAGAAACATCGTCGTCATTCTCCTCACCCCAGATGGACAATTGCTTGGCGACCTCTCTTCTCTCGTTAGCGACTACCTCCATTCCTCTCAAGACGTTCTTCTCAATCTTGACCAATTGAGAGAGCTTTCTGGAGAGCTCTGGGCCGAATTGACCAGCGGTGTTACGTCTCAAGGAGTTGACGATACCACCCTTACCGAAGAACTTGCTTCTTGTGGAAGATGGTGGAGGTGGAGGAGACTGCAACTGGGAGGCAGTTGGGGCTCTAGAGTTTCTCAAAGAGTATGTTCTGTGCATTTTTCTCTAGCTGTGTTAGTTCGTGCTTCGATGTAGTAAAGGAAGAGATTGAGGATCAAATGTTGTATGAAGGGGAGGGAGAGCAACCAAAAAACGAGGTTTCAGGGGGGGCTTCGAGAACACGAGACAAAAAGGGTTGCAACCCACAAGAAAATCGATAACCCTTGCTCCCGGAAACCATCAGATACCATCCATTCTGACTCTCCATTCTTCTATATTGACGATAAACTTACTTTTGATGTTAGCGATTGGATTATATTACAATTCCGTACTTTGTGAAGGGGGAGTGGCTAGAAGAGAGAAATAAGAAATCGCAATGTAATTCATACACAACGCCCCGCCTCCCTGAATTGTTCGCGGTGGCGCTTTGTTGCAAGCTTGGGTCGCGCCGAAATTTGCAGGAGTGACAGCCACCGATGAGACAATAGCAGTTCGAAAATACTCAGGGATTGTAATTCATGGTATACACATTTATAGATACCACTAGAGCACTATGTTTTGCCCATATCGTCAAAACTTCCGGGCTCGAAGTACCTCCAAACACCCAGAACAAAGTGGCAAAGCCCCCTTGATAATGCGCACTTCCCGATCAGGAAGTAAAATTACGTAATAATATTTCTATTTTCAGCAAGGATCAGTGGTGCAATCATGAAATTGCGAAAGCGCCAAATTTGAAAGACAGATTCTAAACTGACAGAAGTGACATAATCATCCGAAGAGATGTGCAGGTGTTTGCTATGTCACAACTGACGTAATCTGCCAGGTGGTAATTGCACGACCACAGCGGTGTGGACTAGGCTTCTCTACTTCACGAAACACACGCAATTCGCAAATATGGCGCAAAGCACGACCCAATCAGGCAAGTCGATGTTTGCGCAAGCGCAAACCCAAATGCAACCACAAATGCAACCCCGATTTGAAATACCTGCAAAGTCTGGACCCTCCCCTGCAAACTGTTTGGTCCAGCCTAGCTATTGTACTCTTATCCCTACCGGTGGTGACGCCGCTATGTTGGTGAGCCTCTTGAAATTTGAATTGTGTATCCTGAATCTTCGGTCTCCGCCAGTATCCCTCCTGCTTTTCCTTGACTTAAACCCTTTGCACATCTGAATATCGCTGACTATTCCACCATCAGTTACCTCTCTGGCATCCTCACTATACTCACTGCACTCACTGCACTCACTGCACTCACTGCACTCTCACTGCACTCACTGCACTCACTGCACTCACTGCACTCACTGCACTCATTGGAATGGGAAACATCCGCTTATATTAAGCCTAGCTATATACTGTATACTGTACATCATGCACTTGACCATGTTAAGGAGAATAATTAGAGCTACTCACTCACCAGTGACAATGTGTGCCGCGCTAGGCCTGCAAAGACCAAGCGTACAGTGTTTAATCTATCGTGTATACGTCTATGTACAATGTACTATAATACATAATACATTTTTCTAATGCAGGGTATGCGGATGTCGATGTGCAACACCAAGCAAGTCTAAAACACAGATGCAGCGCGGGCTCTTAACTGCCAAGCTAGCAACCTTTAGTCCTTGAGCAGCATGCTACGATGAATACGAGGCAGCCATCAAGGGGTTGTGCCACACACAGAAGGCAACAGATGTCCATAATATGACAGTAATTCTATATCATATGCCGAGAGAAAAGGCGTTCATGACATGGTTCGAGTTTCGGGAATTCACTTTCAACAGGTGACCACAGCTAGAAGTGATTCAAGTTCATGGTCCTCTGTTTATGGTACTTGAAGATCTACAAGTACTAACTTATGGATTGTCGTGATTTGCTGAGTTACATACAAGTGGCAGGCTCCCCGGATCACGCCGACATCGACAATGACCTAGACCCCGATCACCTGGGAACTTTCAACAGACCGGGAATTGCAACTCGATGTCTCGAACAGCACCTCTGCAAGTATGCTCAGATCTCGCCAGTGTACATCACGATCTCTAGCATGTTGTCTGTCGTCAATGTTAGTGTTCCTGTCTCATGCAGTCTTTCTGTTAGACAGTTCAAGAACTACCTAGATATGAAAAGCCTAAAAAATGACGGGCCTATTGTATGGCTTTACAAGATACGCGTATATGAACAATTGATTGATGCTTTATTCCAACTCTGTCTGGGATTAGTATAAGAGATCTAGCTGTACTATATATTATATACCGAAGTCCTGGAAAAGTTGTAGAAAGTCAGAGTAGCGGTTCTTGATTGTTTCCACACGAGTTTGTAATTTGTGCTTCAGCTGAAAAGCAAGTTCTCTCATCATTCAAGGCTGTCCAAGTCAAGGCATCATTTTTAGAAGTCTACTCACCAATTTGACAGTTGGTCTTTTTGTCAACAAGACGGATGTTGTTGTGTCGGACAGAATTTTTTTTCATGTTTCGCGTCGCAGTGTTCAAAAAAAATAGCTGGCTGTGGTGCACCACTTCGGTACGCGCAGGTCGGCTGAGGGCTAGAGATAAAGCTTTCCGAGGGATCTTTCGTGCGATTATGTTGTGATCAGCAGACTGCTCAGTCTATGATTGGCACTTATTACAGGTTTGCAGCACTCATTCAGTCCTGTAAGAACAGCTATTCATACCAAGACACATTCCAGTATATAGCCCGTCAGCTGTCTCTGTGGTGTTCTCCCACATTAGTTCGCGAAATGGCGCCCGTGACATCCTTGATCACAAGTATCAACAAAACCAGAATACACCGTGAACAACGAACAACGAGAGAGACACAGCCATTGAAGAAACCCACGCGAGCTGTTCATCACTAGATTTCACGCCTCAGATATCTGATACCCATAAATCAACTCCGGAAACACCGCGCCGAAGGAGCCATTTCCACCAGTGAGATTTCAGTCTAAAGACAACAAACAGACCCAGAAACACTGCCCCAACTTTGGCACAACGCACCACGGCGGATAATACCAAGGGTGGATACATCGATCGTATACTGCACATAAGACCCATACACATACGGCCAAGTGGCACAGCTGTCCCAAAATGATGAAAGGCTTCAAACAAAGGGTATGTTGTCGCCCATATTCCCCCCTTCTCCGTATGGTGATACTAACATCAGATAACAGCTTTCAAGAAAGAGCTCGCTCAGTTCAAAGAAGAAGGAAGAGAAAGATGATAAGGACAAGTCCAAGGATAAGAAGTCATCGGGGTCCTCATCCAAGGTTTCTCCTCCTGACTCGTCATCAAACTCTGCTGCCTCGTCGCCAAGGAGCAGTCTCACGAATTCCCCGGCCAAGTCCAAATCATCAAGCTCATCTTCAAACACCACAGCTACATCAATGAAGACTAAGACCTTGACCACGCCTGATGGGCAATCTGTTGAAGGTAGCTCATCAGCACAGCAGGCCGGTCAACAACAACAACAAAAGACAACAATCCAGTTTGCCCCAGTCTCAACTCAAAGTCATATCCCTGATATCAACGTCACTCCACCGCACTCCACTGCATATCATAACGATATCAACATGCAAAATTCTGATGTTGATGTTTCAATGCCTCGCTCTTCCCATTCTTTTGACAGACTTCCAACCGCAAAGCTCGAAGGTGATATTGATCTCATAAAATCCCCACAGAGACACTCTTCTTCTAGATTCGAACCTTCATCATACACAGAGATTACAAAACTACCATCATTTGATGAAGTCCCTCCGGATAGAAGACTGGAACTCTTCATCATGAAGGTTGATCAGTGCAACGTCATGTTTGATTTCAATGATCCATCTTTTGACATTAGGGGTAAAGAGATCAAAAGAATCACTTTGCAAGAGTTGATTGAATTTATCTCGAGCAATCGTTTCACTTACACTGAAGAGATGTACGAACACGTTGTGGAGATGTTCAAAACCAATCTGTTTAGACCAATCCCACCACCTGTTAACCCTATTGGTGATGTCTATGACCCGGATGAGGATGAACCTATTAATGAGGTCGCATGGCCACATATGCAAGTTGTCTATGAGTTCTTCCTGAGATTCCTGGAGAGTCCTGATTTCAATCATACATTGGCTAAACAGTACATTGATCATGATTTCGTCTTGAAGTTATTAGAATTGTTCGACTCTGAAGATCCGAGAGAGCGTGATTGTTTGAAGACAACGTTACATAGGATCTATGGTAAGTTCCTAAGTTTGAGAAGCTTCATCAGAAGGTCTATGAATAATATCTTTCTCCAATTTACTTATGAAACTGAAAGATTCAACGGTATTGCTGAGCTCTTGGAGATTTTAGGATCCATCATTAATGGCTTTGCATTGCCTTTGAAAGAAGAGCACAAGATCTTCCTTGCACGAGTGATGCTCCCATTGCACAAGGTGAGATCTATCTCACTGTATCATCCACAGTTGGCTTATTGCATAGTGCAATTTCTTGAGAAAGATCCTTTATTGACTGAAGAAGTGATTATGGGTTTGTTAAGATTCTGGCCAAAGACGAATTCTACTAAGGAACTTATGTTCCTCAATGAGATTGAAGATATCTGTGAAGTGATTGAGCCTCTGGAGTTCATTAAGATTGAAGTACCATTGTTCGTTCAGTTGGCTAAGTGTATCTCATCTCCACATTTCCAAGTTGCTGAGAAAGTGTTAGGCTACTGGAATAATGAATATTTCCTGAACTTGGTAACTGATAACGCTGAAACCATTCTGCCAATTATCTTCTCGGCCCTTTATGAAATCTCATCTATGGATCAATCTTCAAATATTAAAGCAGGTGCGGAAGATGATGACCTGCAAAGCGTGTCCTCTTCTGGTAACTGGAACAGAACAATACATTCCCTCGCTTATAATGCGTTGAAGATCTTCATGGATTCAAATCCGATCCTTTATGACCATTGCGTGTTGTTATATCACCAATCTCTTGAAGAGAACAAGAAGAGGGAGAATGAAAATAAAGGTAAGTGGGCTCTACTAGAGGAAAGAGTCAAGCAGATGAAAGCTCAAAACGCGATTTCATGATATCCACCCAAAAAATAAAAATCAACGATCGTACATAGTTGTTGATTCTTTCATTCGCAAGTAAATTGACAGTGGTTTTTTATATATTTTCCTACTGGCATCATCATTACAGTTCCTATCTGTCTTTAGATACAGTGTTGATTTAATGGCACCATTTGATTGTTTATTCTAAGTAGTGATCATGAAGCCTTGTACTCTCTCAATATAACTGGGACAGAAGAAGGTGGAAGAGCACCAACCTCGGTGATAATCTTTTGGATACACTCTGGTGGCGTCAAATCATACATGATGTTCAAAATGTTCAAATATGGAGATTTCTTCCAGTCCTTTAATGGCAGTTCATCCCGTGAGATGGTTGGTTCAGCGCCGTTTCCACCTTGTTGCTTCATCTTTTGCTTCTGTTGTTGTTGTTGGTCCTTCTCATCATGAGTCTCGATGAACTTACGAAGGGCGACACTGGACTTCTTTTCTTGTTCTTCCTGTCTCCAATTAACCAGATCCTCATTGTCACCCATCTCATTGAGAGTAACAGAGTCCAACTGAACACGATCTGAGAACTTAATACTCTCACAGCAGACAAGCACCGGGATGTTTGCGTTCTTGGCCTTCATGGCGATCAATGCCGCGCCGACACGAGAATAGAGGAACCCGTTAGAAAGCATGGCATGGGCACCCAGGAAAACTGTATCAACGTCTTGGAATACAGAGGTAAGTGAGTTAATGAGGACGTATTCCACTTTGAGACCCTTTGCAGAGAGCAGCTCAGCAAGTTTCTTACCTTCAAAAAGTGGGCGAGAGTCAACAATGATAACGTTGAAATGTTTCTTGAGCTCTGTGTGATTATGAATGAAAAGCTCTTTCAAAACGTTCGAGTTACCGTACGTTAACACTGTTGAGCCATTTTGGATGTGAGCAGAAGCGGATTGGATAATGACTTTATCTGAAAGCTCAATTTTTTCACTGATGAACATGTCAATCTTGCCTAAAAGTTCGGTCTTTGCGTCAGCATCAGAAGTATCAATGGAGATGACAGAGATCTCTTGTTTCAACCATCTGATGGCGTTACCCATGGTCACGGACAATGGTCTAGCCGTCTTCAAGTAATCAATCTGGTAACCCAAGTGGTTCGTCAGATTTCTTGTAAGGGTCGTACCTTCAGGTGTTTGATACTCTGAAATTACTCTCTTGAATGCATTGAGCATGGCCTTACATCTTGGGATGGAACCCACGATGGAATAACTGGAGTACTTTAGGGTCAGGGCCAAGATAGCCGGATGTATGAGGTTTATGACTTGTGACTGGGATAGTGAGAGTTCATTTCTTTGTTCTTTGGTCTCCAAGTGAGAGAAGAGAGACACTTTTTTTAGCAGCTCTTGTTTTGGAGCAGCTCTTGAAGCTTGTCCGTTAGCACCGGATCCCTGTTGGGACTTCTGTTGTTTTGCCTTTGCTGCTTTCTCCTCAGCCTGGTTAGGAATACCGGCGCTCTCCTTCTTTGCGGCCCTCTTCTCAAGCTTTTGTCTCTTCTTCAGCTCTTTCAACTCCTTGTTGGACAATTTCGGTTCGCCTTCAAGCGAAAGAGCAGGTGCCGGCACTACTGACGTAGCTGCTGGTTGCTGATCCTTCTTTTCAACACCCTTCTCACTCATATGGTCTGGTAATTCACTGTCCTTTACGATGAGATTCTGTTGTTGATGATTCACTTCGATGATTTAAATTTTGATTTTTTTTGCGAGGTACTCTGGCGCGATGGTGGATACGGAGATTTTATAAGGGCCAAAGCGATGACTTTGGTTTGGTCCTACACGATATGCGACTATTTACACGTTTATTCGAAGGGCTCTGACCTCCAACGCTTTGATATCTGATTTATGTTCATTGTTCAGGCCTCCTCCTCTGGCGTGTTCTCTGTCTTTGGCACTTGCGCTGGCTGTGGAGGTCTTCTGAAGATGCTCTTGCCCTTAACAGAAGCGAAAGCATCCTTCAATTGGAGCTTCTCCTGGAGCTGCTTGAACTCGCCGATGAACTTGATAATCTTCTGAACATTGTCCAATTGTTGCAATTCGGCATCCTTAGCGAGCTCGATAGCGATTGGAGAGTACACCAAGTATGTGAATCTGTGGCTGTTGAACTCCTTAGCAAGAGCACCGAGGGATTTCGTGAGGTCGAGCTGTGGCACTGTGGTCTCTGGTGCGGCCTTAATACTCTCTTTCAGCTCGGTCGGGATCTCAGAATTGTGCTTGAGATATAGAGAAGCCTTCAAGAGATCTGACACCTCATTGGTCTTGCGGATCTTCTCTTCAGCAACTTGGACCTTTGAGAGGGCATTCAGAAGAGACTTTCTGTCGTTAATGTAAATGAAGAACAGGACAAAGTTCAAGTTTTGAGCGCTCAATCTCTCTCTAAGAGCCTTTTGTGTATAGATGTAGGTCAAAGCATGTGGAAACTTTCTAAGCTCTGCAGATTTCTCCAAAAAGATGTTGACATGGTATGGGTTGGTGTAGTTTGGTTTCTTTGAAAGCTCTGTGAGGAGCTCTCTAGTAGCGTAGAGTTCATCAGCATTGGTTGCATGAGAGATCAACTTACCCAACGCGCTTCTATCTGGGACTTTTGGTGGCTCCAGTGGCACAACTCTTTTCTTTGCCACTTCATCCCACAAATCTCTCGAAAGCAAGTCACTCGCATTCTTCTCTCTGTAAACCAAAGGTCTCAAATCCTTTGGTGTTCTGAAGTATTGAACATATGCATCAATCTCTTCCTTGGCTACAGCGACAGGACTGGCCTCAAAGCCATCAACGGCCTGTTGCAGACATCTTCTGGATGTGTGAATGGATCTGGATAGACGAAGCATCGCAACTGTGGCAGTTGTCAGGTGTAAACAGTTCCGCCGTTCTCAGCTCGTGCACTTCGTTGAAGTTTGGAATTTTTCATTCTGCTCATTTTCTTAGTGCTGAAATTTACCCCTGGAGGTCGGCTAGCTTAGGCAACCTCGCGGTGTAAATCTGAGCACTAGGAAAACACACTTTAACAAAGGAACCCACAATTCGGCTCATCATTTTAGTGGGATAAAAGGCTTACGAAGATGAATTACGAACCGCTGGGCTCACTGCCGTGTATGTATGGTACCCTACAGCCGCTGACTGTAAAAAAAAAGAAAAAGAGAATAAAAACGAGACTAACAAGACCCTCATAGATGTGGATAGAGACCTTACGGATGATGAGAGAGAACAGATTCAAGCACTAATAAATAAAGAACTACATGGACAAGACCTTGGTGTAATACATCCAATGGTGGAGCAAGTATTTCCTCTTCCTTCGAGATCCAAGCTCATAGCTGAAGTCCCTGATAAGGATCTCGAAGACCAGGATTTCACACTTGGAGGTATAGACATCGATCACTATTCTAACTTGGAAACGGATGACGCCATCCAACAATCCATAGCATACACGTATCTTCGTCAATCTTCTTTGAAAGTGCATTTCAAAGTGGGGAATGATCAATGGTTAATAAATAACGATGAGCAGGAACGATTAAATGAGATGGTGGAACAAGAAGTGGAACGTAAGAAGAGACGGATCAATGATATCAACGCAGAACGCCAGAGAATCCAGAGTGAAGTGAAACCAGTGCTGGACTACTTGGATGAACGCTGGATACAAGGTGTGCAGAAGAACCTTGAGCTCGGTATTGGGATGTTACAGGAGAGATATGGAGTATAGAGTATATGGATTGATCGAGCTTGGCTATCTGTAGAAATAAATGTGTAGAGGACTGTTCTTGATCTAATCGCATCACGCTACCATCTTTTATGTAGTCTCCTCCATCTGTACTCTAGAGAGAGATATAAGTATTGAGTTCTCCAAGTTCCAACATTCAACTCTCCCATCCACCTCAGTTGCTCCGTACCTGGTCCATCGCATGGCGCACGCACGGCATTACAACCTTCTCGAGCGCTGCGGTTTTGAAGATTTTATCTGGGGTTGTGAAAACCACGTTTTCCACACTTCACAAAAGAAAAGAGACATAAACATTTTCCTGAGAGGGCGTTGAACTTTTGGAACAGAAGAATTGTTGTTTATCACTTCGTCCAAAGCACAGGCAATCCCGGGAACATACGCTCATTTCTAAGTTCCTCCTAGGCTCTGGTAACATCTTCTGCCGCGGTTCTTTGAATATCCCTATAGAAACAATAAACTATATCAAGATTCAATAACAATCAGCACAGACCCTCACAAACGCAGCAAGAGAGCACTTTCGGTGCTAACTCACAATGGAACAACATATGGAACACCCGCAGGACTCGCCACCTAACATCACGGGGCGTAAGGCTGCCCGCTCGTTGCGGTTGTTCAGAAACGACAACAAGAGCTCTTCAAGCCTGGATGAGCATCAGAGCCCACATAAGGGCAAACGCACAGCGAGCATCTCTGCTGCATCGGTATCACACCTGTCCACTGAGATCAAGAATCTGAAGCTCTATGCTTCTCAGCGGCTTGAGCCGCCTTTTGAAGAGAGACAACGGCAAAAGTCTGTCTCACTAGATAACTCTTCCCTGGAAGGTGAAGAGCCTACGATGGCCGTCTTGGAGCCAGTGTCTTCAGCTGCGTATATTCCAAAGGGACATGAGAATGAGAGGATACATCTGAAGGAAGAGTTGGACTACGATGCGCTGAATAGTGTACACAGTGATACTGCTAGTATTGCAACAATCTCAACTACGACAGCATCATTCGCTCATAGTGCAGGGGATGAACTTCATCAAGAATCAATCCCAGAGGAAGAGGATGACGCTACAGTAAAGTTTGCCCAGGAACATCAAGTTCATGAATATAGCCTCCATGAGTCTGATGATAACGGAATCCCTATAGAAGATGACGATGGAACACCGTTCCCTCTTGCAGTCGAATTGACACCTTTCAACAACAAAGTCGGTGGTCATACGGCTATCTTCAGATTCTCTCGCAGAGCAGTATGCAAGGCATTGGTCAATAGAGAGAACACTTGGTATGAGACTATTGAACAGAATCATGAGGACATTTTGAAGTTTATGCCAAAATACATTGGAGTGTTGAATGTGCGATACACAACATTGATTGAGGATGGGGATGATCCAAATACATCCTTGAACGATCTTTCCCTGGATCAATCAGAACCTGTGTTGGAAGATATACATGAGGAACAAGCACTGGATGCGACCAAAGTGAGATCATCATCTTCGTACCAAGAAGAGCTGCCACCAGAGGTTGTCCTTGATGATAACAAACATATAATCCCCGAATCATTATGGGACCAATACTCCAGCTCGGCTCCATCTCCTGCATCTTCATTCTCCTGCATGTCTGAACAATCACCATCGCTATCTCCAAGGCTGCTACAGCAGCATCAGAGTGCCTCAGCAACTAATTCACCAAACGTGAATTCCCTGGGATCCACGACAGTGAATAGAAAGTTACAGGAGCTTGTATTACAGGAGGTATTTGCACCAATTCGCTCCAAAAAGAGCTTCAGATCTCTGAAACATTCAACATCCCCGAGACTGTTTCCACAGAGAACGCCACTAGATTCACGCCAACCACACCGTTTAAGCGCATCATCATCAGATCTGGGTAAGAGACCAAAGCTCGGAGAATCCACTACTCTGAAGAAGAATAGTAGATCCCTGGTAGATCTCCAGAATATGGATTCTCAGTACAATGAACCAGTATCCCAGGGTTCTGTTGATGAGAGCGCTATTGATGATACAGAAGCTTCTCCGAGATCCAAATCTGCGCCACATCATTCGAGAGCCAACAGTGATTCGATTTTCCAGATGGATGATGAAGATGAACAGGCAGGTTCTCGAGATGCTGATGAAGGTGAATTGTCTGATGCTGTTTCTCCTCTGATTATGCCAACGAAGGGCATCCGCAAGATCCAGCGCATCGAGAGATTTATCCTGTTAGAGGATCTTACTGTGGATATGAAGAAACCATCGGTGTTAGATTTGAAGATGGGGACACGTCAATATGGTGTTGAAGCCTCTGTAAAGAAGAAGAAATCGCAACGTAAGAAGTGTGCTTCGACTACTTCTCGTCAATTGGGTGTTCGTATTTGTGGTATGCAATGTTGGAACAAGAAAATCCAGAAATTCCTCTCCCGGGATAAGTATTTTGGAAGACGTGTAAGAGCAGGATTTCAGTTTGCAGCATGTATCGCCAAATACTTGTACGACGGTGAGTGTGTATATTCCATATTGATGAAGATACCATCATTGATCAAAGATATTGAAGAATTGGAGAAGGCAGTTGCACAGTTGAAAGGCTATAGACTCTATGGTTCTTCCCTTCTATTGATGTATGATGGGGATGAGCTTTGCACTGTGAAGATGCATATCATCGATTTTGCACAGTGTATCACTCCAGATAATCAGACGATGGCAAGCTTCCCACCGAAGCACCCAAATGAGATCGATTACGGATATCTGAGAGGCTTGGCATCTGTCAAGTTTTACCTGAAGCTGATCTTCGAGAAAGTGAGTGGTCTTGACTACACGACCCATGAGAATGCTGAAGAATATATCACTGCGCATGTTGATGACTTGAAGAAGGAGTCTGTACAATGGTTAAATTTGTTTGATGGTCTTGAAGACAATGATCCAGAGTTCTACCAGAGAGACTTTGATGAGATCCCATCATTTGCCTTAACTGATGATGGTGATGTCTCTGAATGAACTTCGTTCCAAAAGAAGGAACTATTTAATCTTAATAGTGTAATGCTAATGACCAATTACTATATTGGTACTACTGTAATCCTGGCAGAACCTCGATTAAAAATGAACCGTTATGAGAACCAAAGTTTTAGAAGATTTTTTATACAAAATACATTAAGCCAAAAACACCTTATTTGTTCAAAACCTCAGCATCGTACTTTTGCTTGAACCATTGGACGGTGTCCTCCTTGTTGGTCTTGTGGGAGTTACCGATGGTAGCTTGGGTACGCTTTCTTCTGGCAATTCTGGCACCTGGTCTACCCATGACAACGTAGAAGTCCATACCGTAGATACCAATAGCTGGGTCATACTTGATACCCAAGTCGATGTGCTCTTGGATACCGAAACCGAAGTTACCAGTCTCAGAGAAGTTTCTCTCTCTCAATTGGTACTCCTTAACCTTCAAACCTCTCTCCAAGATCTCCTCAGCCTTTGGGCCTCTAATGGTAACGTGGACAGCAATCTTTTCGTTTCTTCTGATACCGAAAGTTCTGACGGTGTATCTAGCCTTGGATTGGACTGGGGTTTGACCAGACAACTGCTCCAAAACCTTGGAAGCTCTGGTCAATCTGTCACCAGATTCACCAACACAGATGTTGAGAACAAGCTTCTCAATCTTCAAATCACGCATAGGGTTTTGGGCTTTGGAAGACTAGTATAGTTGTTAGTATTTCCAACGACATGAGTGATATATGACTGGGGAGACATCACACAGGTTGGGATTCAGAGTTCATGTAGATAACTCAGTATGGCTCTAACTTGGAATGGAAGGAGAATGCGGGACATGTTCTCTTACGTGATCTGGGGTAATTATGTACCTCTGAAGAGTATAGCTATATCTCCTGGATGTATTCTTCAACGCTCTTTGGGTGCTCTTAAGCGATGATTTCAATATGTGTTTAACCCCACTGAACTTGTCATGTAATGGACTGGATCTCTGAATAACAATCTCTCCTTTCCTTCCTCTCTATATGATGTAATTCCTCCATTCGTACTCATATGGAACATACCATTTTGACTTATGTTGTGCTGTAATTCTCTCGTCTAGGTGAAGCTAAGTTGCAAAACTCTAAGAGTCCGTTTTGAAAAGTTTGCCAGCGACTCACAAAACTTTGTTGTGTCTCCTAACAGGAATTTCAACCGTGTTGGCGGAGAGGTGGCCAGGGGAGCGCTTGGGGTGATGGTGCTCTAGACAGGTGTGTAAACCCTGGACCGCTATCGGACACGCTAAGTGCGTAAATTTCAGCACATTTGTAGGCGGAAGCTCTGTGAAAATCCTAGACTGGGGAACCACCTCGCCTGTGCGTGCGCCTAAACCGAAAATCGCACCAGCTTCCACGAACGTCGTTCTTGCACGGTCTGTGCCTGGGAGGGCTGGAAATTTCATTGTGGTCTGTGACTGCTTTTCATGTGGAACATCCGAACACCTTTGATCCCTGAAGGTACGGAGTTTAGATGACACAATACAGCTTGTATAGGGGCGTAGAGCTCTAGCAGTGACCAGCGTTGGTGTATCTATTTGAATGTCGTCGAAGAAAGAGCACAGTTCAAATAGAGTTTAGTCAATGAGCAATAATTAGAGTCTAGCTTGCATCTTCGTCTAACCATATACTACACTTAGCCATATACATAAGTCGTCAAATTAG
Organism: Williopsis suaveolens; assembly: GCA_003708225.3. Lineage (NCBI taxonomy): Eukaryota > Fungi > Ascomycota > Saccharomycetes > Phaffomycetales > Wickerhamomycetaceae > Williopsis > Williopsis suaveolens. The sequence goes on along the minus strand of PPNS03000008.1, from coordinate 139,558 downwards.
TAGTACAAGCCAAAGAATAATATATCTAGGAATGCAAATGAAAGCGAACAGGCAGTAGCAATTAACGCTCTGATGGTTGATACCTTCACAATAAAAGCATAGTACGCAGTATTAAAGTTTCATAAGGGTATCAAAATGGAGTATCTGAGTGGTAAATATGAGTGTGTGTTTGGAGGAATCATGATTGAAGATAATGCCCGTTTGTAGCTCAATCCATGGAGACATTGCAAAAGTGTAAGATAGATAGTGTGATCACGCGTTGGCCATCTCAAGACAGGTCTCCCAGGATTCTCTGCCAATGATCGATTTGATCAACTCCATAGCTTTGGGATCTGAGTTCAGTTTCTTCAAGCCTTGATAGCTTACGAAGTCCAATACTTTGTTTTTTTTGATACACTCGTTCAAATATATCAAACTTGATCCGGTATTCAAGATATCTGCGTATGGTTGCTCGCCAGTAGCAGCAAATAACAATGTCAATCCAACAGCATAGAGATCCGTGTGATAAGATGGCGAAGATGGAGGTAGTTGTGCCAATTCTGGTGCACAATACTGGACAGTGACATCATAAAACAACCCATCATGAATCCTTCTTTCATATTCAGCATGGATATCTTCCTGTAATCCTGCAGATGAGAAATCACAAACCTTGAAATCACCAGATGTTGAATCAAACAACACGTTTGAAGGTTTCAAATCCATGTGGACGATATGGCAATGACGCAACAATTGAAGAGCATTCATCAACTGATGCACTAATCTCCACCATAAGTCATTGCCGATGTGTAATTTGTCAGAGTGGGTGGTTTTCGAAATGAGTTTCTCAAGAGAACATGATAATTGCTCAGAGACTAAGCATGGTCTGGATTCATCTGGTCTAATTCTCGTGAGATGAGATTTATCCATAAATGTCAACCCATAGACGTTCAAAACAGGAGCATCCGCTTGGTCTATCCCATGAAGCAACTCGTAGTTCTGAATGATACGATAGTTGAACATCTCTTTCAATACCAATTTACTAGCTCTGATACTCGAGGGGACTTTCACAGCAAAAGCTTGGTCATCAAGTGAGCATTCTAGCACAATGGAGTAAGCACCTCGTCCAATGACATTATCCTTATGGACATTAAACTTGAACTTCGGATCGATAACCGCGTCGTCAATCTGCGCAATCACTTCTTCACGATCAACAAGAGATGATAATGGAATGTATTTAAGCATCGCCTCGCTTGACACGGGCGACGTCGGGGTCGTAGGGTATGAGTGTTTTACCGAGTATGGAGAGAAGTCATCGGAATAGTCACAAGATGCATCCAAGGATAGAGTCAGTTTCGTATGGTTGTAATCAGGGGAACTTGGGCCTTCACTCTGTGGTGTAACCAGGTGGGATGATGTTGTGTCAAGGAATGGTAGCGATATCTGCTTCCGTGGAGTGGAAAAGATATGTTGTTGTCTTAGCGGAGGCGTCTTGAATACCGCCATTGGGGTTGGGGTTGTTTACCTTTGTTCGTTGCTAGGGTAATGAGGCTACGTTCAGCTTCTGATAGCAGCGCTATGTGTCGAATAGATCTTGTGATGAGTAATTGGTCGGTCCTCAACAAGCTTCCGTATGTTGTTTTCTCCCTTGGTTTGCGGTGGTATAACTGTTTATGATGAGAGTTCACCAAAGTTCTGAAGTTCCCAACTTTCGCCGTTGACTTTTGTGGCAATTAAGCTCTGATGGAAGAAAATTTGATGAGGGATGAGGGGTGCTCCCGGGGAAGCAAAAAGGGGACCAAATGACCAGATAAGACAAACAGTCTGATGCTTTGTCGCTGCTTCGCTAAGAAGTTGTTGTTCGCCTGTACAAGGTATTGAGGGCCTACATATTCTATATAACAACCGCAGGCTATCGCTTATCTTTCGAATGCTCTCAAAAAACTCCAGTTCGTCGATCTCTTATCTTCGATCTGAAGGTTTTTTGCCCCAAAATCCCCGCGGCAGCAGCATCAGTTAAGGCATTTTTAACCATATGTGGGTTCTTAGGTAACGATTCGTCTGTTTGAAACTTTAAACTCTCACAACTACAAAAAGAGAAGAGTCGACGATACAGTAATGAGGGCCGCTCGCCTCCAATTTGTCTCGACTCTCTCCTAACAATACAAACCAGATGCTTTCAAGTAGCCGTCTTTTTTCCTTTTTCTTTTGAGCGTCTCAGTAAATTTGTAGCATATTGCGTGTGTTCTCATATAGTGTTTGCAATAAAGGGAGAAATTTTTAACAAAATACGTAAACCATGGTATCCTTTTACAATAGCGGCATAGCCTCTGCAATTCTATTGTTACAATTTCTATCGGATATTATCAAGTTTATTCAATCTGTTGGGACCGTCATCTCAATTTATTTTTAAAACCTCTTTAAGTCTACAGATTTCGCACACAAATCAACTAAAATTCCCCAAAAGTTTTCACAATTTTTTCCTCAGCATATCTGAAATATAGAGCTCCACCAATTCCATGAATCCGTGCTCAATTGCTTCGAAAGGTCCGATCCAAAGAATTGAAGCTTGAGAACAGTCAAGGTCATGATAGAGAAGTGCTCTTACCATTAAAACTACAATAATTATTGTGGTAAAAGTTGGCGTAGAGGGAATTGCAATTACCGGGACAGGTACAGCCTAGTGACACTGTGCAATTCCTTTATCTGATTAAACAACCACTTTCCTTTGTTATTGAAGTTATCGTCTTCTGTGTGAAAACTTCACCAATTCAAAAATCTAACATGACCATCAAGCTTCTTCATTTAATGCATACTTTTTCGGTTTAGTAGTGTAGTGGTTATCACGTCTGTTTCACTCACAGAATGTCACGAGTTCGAGTCTCGTCTGAACCTTATTTTTTGAACGTCGAACTATTATATTATATAATTACGTCCCCGCCGGCTGTTTTGTTTGAATATTGAATGTTAGAAGCTTTCAATATCAGTTACGCCTTTGATCATCTGAGTAGAGCTTGCCTGTACAGCGTTTTTTCCTTTGTGCTTGTGCGCCTCTGCCTTGCCCAAACACATATCTCGTACTTATCTGAAAAAAAGCAACGTAACCTACATCTTCAATAGCGTTCGTCATGAATTTCATATGGATTATTTAAGCTGCAGTCTATCCAGCAGATCATCAGTTTCCAGTAGACTGCTGAACAGCGCGTCAACGCCATCGTCCTGGAGGTGGAAGATGTCAGGTTCATGAGTCGTCGTTTCCTCTTGAATCATATTCGCTCTGTCATTGGATGTCGACACTCCGAAGGGCCGTATTGTAGGGAAAACCATAGTCAGCATGCTTCTTGTGTATGGTGCGTCAATGTTTGCCAATTGCTGCTCTGTAGATTGCTGTAAAGCTGTACGCTGTTTTGTAACCACACTGTCAAAGAACTTGTACCCAGCTAGTAGACAATAGGTGAAAAAATCTAGGCTGAAGACACGCATAAAGGATGTTTGACGAAGGTACAACAACAGCTTACACCCAGTGCCCATGAAATTGTGCGCGAACCCTCTCGACATAAACCCACGGGTCAAGATATCTGTGCCGTCGCCCAATTTCAGATCTTCCAGGTCCTGGACAGTCATCTGGAATTCATTTTCAGATGTGGATTCAGAATCGATAAGTTTCATTTCACAGGCGAAAAAAGTGACATATGAACGATAGATGGGGATCTTAGACGACGCCACGACTGCGATTGATACTTCAGCAAGTCGACATGTACCAAGGTGATCACCAATATAGCTGACCCTAGTACACAAATCGTTCAGCTTCACCAAGAACTCAATAACATATGCAAAGTAGAGAGAAGCGAACTTCTTTGTTGAAAACGTATATAGTTCGTAGTCAGGATCATTGTCATCAACGTTCTTGAGCAGGAGATCCCACAAGACGTGAAGCACATGCAGACCAAAAAGTTTATGAATCAGATTTGGGACCCGTGAGATATTCCCAAGAAGTTCTTCAAGGCTATTCCATGGCTCAAGTGCCATTGATAGTCTCGGTAACTCACCATCTCCAAATTCCTCAAAATCTGAGATCATTCTTAGAATTTCATCTTTATAGATTGGCCCAGCACGATTCACAATCTTACAAAACTCTCTCATGCATCTGAAAAGTTGCAGCGTTTTTTCATCATCTTTCTCGAGCTTGCCAAATGATTTGATATTGACACAGCTCTCATCAATAGTCAAGGGCAACCCAAGATAGATAGACAAATATGCATCTTTTATGTACAGCACCTTCCAAATCTGTCGTAATGTGTTTCTAAAGACCGTGGTTTCAGCTTGATACAGGTCATCAACATCACGATGCAATCCCATAGTGATAGCCATGTTTACTGCCGCTTTGAAAAGCATCGCTCCAGTAGAACCATCGCCACCATCTCCATTCATAGGATCGATCAATAGTAGCGAGTGCATTAAGATCATTGTTTGCAATGCAGGTAGTGTGGCTCGATACTCTGACTTGCTGAAACGTAATAATTCCTGGGAATACTGTATGAGTTCTCCACGATCTGGGAATTCATCAACTTCATGTATCAAGTTTATAGTTAGAACAACGTATTTGATCACAATCACAATCAACGAAATTCTGGCGTAATCAACAGATTTCTCCCGTATGCTTATGACACATTTATTTGTGTGTTCATCTTTAGCGAAGAGCTTCAAAAAATCGTGTAGTAGTACATGAACGTCCATTATTGGCAGGAAATGCGTCCAGAATGAGAAACGGTACGTGTTGATATACTCCTTAACAACGTCATAGTCAGGTAGGTACCGACAAAGACTCAAGAGAAGGGCGTCTGACGATGGTGATGTTAGATCATCATATATGTTGGGCAGGTTGTACTTGTGATTCATCTTTATCTGCCATTCTCTCCTCACATTAGATAAATAAGCGACAGTTTCCTCTGCTACCTCAGAATTATCAGTATTCCTCCCAACAATCGTTCTCCAGCAAGTTGGTCCAAAATATGATACTTTATTGCTCTTTAGTGTAATGTAGTCATATATTTTGATCTCGGATCTGGGGTTCGGGTTTGGAGTTGTCGCCGCATTTGTCTGATCTCTGGCTTTCAATTCAGCGAGTTCATGCTTCACTCTTCCAAGTTCTGTGCGCAGAAGCAATACTGTTTCATTATCTGCATCATTATCATTGGGTATCGGCAGTAGGTTGTGTTCATAAATGCACTGATCAGTCGGGATTTTACGACGGGAGCAAGACGAGCATGGTTTCGATTGGTCACACTTAATCTTTCTGACACGGCAGTTTGTGCAAGTCAGACTGATTCTCTTGCGCTTTCTCCTGTGCCGAACGTCACTACCACCAGCCATGGAGCCCATTATTGCTGACCTTCCTTTGTTCCATGCAACTATGGATGGTTCGTTCGTAATTATTCAAAAGTACGGTAATAGTGCCAGATCCCAACCAAAACCTGCGCATACCGGAAATCTTCGCGACCTCGTTTTGTGTTGAGGTCCAGGTGTTTGTATAGGCGCCCCTTTTAGTTTGAGACCAGTTAAAGAAACAGATTAATCCCAAAGCCTCTTTCTGTTGAGCTGAATCGTGGCTAGAACTGGAAAGGTTGATCTCAAGCTACAGTGCTAGTCAATTGCCTATAAAAAGGACAAATTTTGCACTGGGGCTCTTTAATTAACTGTCATAGTCATGGGGAAGAAGAAGAACAACAACAAGACAAATAAGAACAAGAGCTCTGACAAGCCGAAGGAGGCTGCACCAGCGGCTAATTATAGTATCGAGCCTGTGGATGAAGTGAAGGAGAAAGACACCGAAGAGAAGGATGATACGAGACTGGCGGATGTAAAATCTGAGCATGATCAGCTAATTGTTACCACCTCACAACCAGATGGCTCGCAACAACAAGAGAACGGCGTATCAACTGAACCAGAGAAGGATTCCCAGAGCGAGGATAAAATACTGGGCAGCAATGGGACTAGTAATTCCTCTATACATGTTGAACCTCCAGAGGCTGAGGAACCAACTACCACAGATCAACCTTGTGCGCCTGTACCAAAGAAGCGTCTCACCTTACAGGAAAGATTGGCGTTGGCTGCCAAATCAGGGAAGTCTTCAAAGAGAAGTGCATCTGGAACAGATCCCAAGAGTAAAGCGGTTTCGCCTGAGCCAGTCGTTATTTCAACTGCAGCTCCTGACCTGACCCCACGGGAACCAGAGAAACAGAATGGAACCACAATTTCAGAAACTGATCCTGAACCACAAGGCCCTTTGTTTCCGGAGAATATACAAGAATTTTCACATGAGGAACTAGTCAAATTCATATTAGAGGCTAAGACTAAGTTCTTGGTCATGGACTCCAAGACCATGTCATTGAAGGAAGAGAAACAGAGCTTACAGGAGAAAGTCAAGTCCTTATCTTCGATCACCACTGTACCAAAGTTTTCATCTTCTGTGAATGATCACCTCTTAAAAGAGAAGGAGGCTAGGATTGCGCAGTTGTTGAAAGAGGGAGAAGAACTTTCGAGAACTGAACTCAAGTTGAACAATACTATCAAGAAGTTGAAAAGCAGAGATTCTGAAAATGAGTACGAGATTTGTGATCTAAAGGGTCAGGTGGAAACTTTAGAGTCTGAAAGGAAATCACTGAAAGAGTCTTTAAAGATGGCTCAAGAAAATGAGCAACAATCTACGATGAAAACGAAAGCTCTTGAAAAGCAGTTAAATCACGAGCAGCAATCTCTCAAAGATGAGATCACTAGAACAATGCAACTGTCTCTTAAGGTAGAGGAGCTGAGTCAAACCCTGATACAAGAGAAAAACAAGTTCATGATTGAAATCAACTCATTGAAGAGATCACTGGAGAAGGAGAAACAGAGACTCATTGTTGTCAGAGAGGACCATTCCAGAGAGGTCGCTAGACTAGAGGAAAAAATTGAACAGTTACGTTTCCAGGCTGAAAATGCTCAAACTTCTTCTTCCTCAAACGACGAGAGTTATTTGAAACTTGTGAGACAACATGACGTTCTTCAAAAGCAATATACTTCTGCTACAGAGAACTGGCAGAGCATCGAAGCTGCTTTGATGAGTAAAACCAGTAATTTGGAGAGTGAAGTTTCAGCACTCCAAAGTGAAATCTCAAAGTCAGAACAGAAAGCTGAAGTATTAGCCAAGGATCTCCAAGCTAAAGTGAATGAAGCTGAGATAACTAACGAAAAATTGGCCAAGCTCACAGAAGAGCATTGCAGACTCCGAAGTCAACTTATAACCACTTCTAAGTCGTTAGAGGATACCCAAGCATCATTAGATATGCAAGAGATGACATACAACAAGGAGAAATCTGCATTACAATATAAGATCCAAGGACTTGAACGCCAAATGCGTGAGCAGATACAACCACAACAACTGGTGGTGCCAGATCAAGCACCTTCATTTGGTTCATCAATATTTTCGAGAAATGCCTCTACACCGTCCCTGAGACAGGCACGTAATTGGGAAACTCGTGAAATTGGTCTTGGTGAATCATCAACCACTCCAGTTCAAACCAGAAAGTCATCAGTGATGTACCCGCAGGGTTTTTTCGATGAACATGACCCCATGAGCGATATTGAGGACGATGATGTGTCGTCCAATTATAATGGTGGCTCACGTAAGGACTCATCATCTGCTATTGGTGGATCGAATGTCCAACTCTTGGGTAAGATGAGTTCCCAAGTTCGTCGGCTACAGACAGAGCTTGCGACGATGAGAGAGGATATGGAAAGACTCAGTAATGAGAAGAAGGCGGCGAATGAGGAAATTGTGAACCTCATGAAAGATAACGAGCAGGTACAGAGTTACAAGGACCGCATCACCGAGTTGGAGGAACAGGCTGAAGGTTACGTGGCTCGTAATGAGAAGACCTTAGAGATTCTTGGCGAGAAGTCTGAACATGTTGAAGAACTCAAGGCCGATGTCCAAGATCTGAAAGATCTCCTGAAGTTGCAAGTCCAACAGCTTGTGGAATTGCAAAATAGATGAGTTCTACATGTACATTTTCTTTTTTCTGTGTCAATGATCTGTAACGTATTTATTACACATTCTTTCGTATGTTTCCTTATTGCCCCTAGTTGTAACCTTGAGCAATGGCCTTCTCAGAGTGGTCATCGATGTCTTCAGCATCCCATGGATAGCACAACCACTTATCTGGGACGGTTCTAGCAGCGTAGTAACGATCTTGAATAATGTCAGTAGGTAACTGAGCGTTCTTTGGCTTGTCTTTATTGTGGAGGACAAAGATAGCAAAGTTAGTCTTTTCTTGTCTGTGCAACTTCTCAGCTTGTGCCTTGACATCCTTCTCGAGCTCAGAGACAGCATAGTGGAGGGTGGTTCTGGTATCATCAACCTCATCAACAATCAAAACGTTCTTACCAATCAAAGAATCAAAGTGTTCATTGAGGGCACCAAAATCAAGCCACTGTGTTCTGACAACCTCCTTACCGATTTGAGTATCATCATTCTCATTACCCAAGTTCTCGTACAGACTGAGACCAATGACCTGGATTGGAATGTTCTTATTGCCCTTCTCTTTCAAGAACGTTCTGAGGATACGGGATGGAATATTACCACCACCACCAATGGAGATGATGATATCTGGCTTGAAGAGCTTTATCTTCTCAGCCTGCTCCTTACAAAGCTTGTGGATATGATTGTAAGAGAAATAGAGCTTCTCTGGTTCTTGTGACATTGTTGGAAACCTTTGTGGGACATTAAAAAAAGTTACGGAGCCCATCATTTGGAGAAATTTTTTTTGTTTCGACCGAGCGATGAGTTACCGCTTATGGAAAGGTTAGGAAACCGTGCGGAAGTATTAAAATCCGAAAGAATCTATTAAATGCTCTATCTTACCTATTCATCGTCTTCGAAGTCCTCCGGTTCAGACTCTGGCTCACTTTGTGAATTTCCAGCTTCTTCCAAAACGTCATCACCGTCATCGTTTTCACCATTGCCATACTCAATAGACTCTTCTTCTTTGGCAATCAGCTCATCCTGAGTGGCAGTAACTTCTTCAGACTCTGTCAACTGTGTTCTGAGCTGAAATTGAGATTGGAGAAGCTCCAATCTACCTTGAAGAGCTAAGAGATCTGGTAAGTTTTTGATGCTCTTCTTTACAGATGACTTCAATGGCTTGATGTTACCGTGGGAGTTGATGACCACTGAATGGATCACTAACAACCACTTAAGCCAGATGTTTAGAGTAGAAGATTCACTTGGATCATTCTGTACTCTGGAAGATAAGGTGTTGTAGATTTTGAGTGCAATATCATCTGGTAATGATGAGATAACTGTTTTGATCTTACTCTCTTCTTCGTTACTTATAAGCACTTGCAATAATTTTTTTGGGTCCTCAACATTTTCCTGCAAAAGTAAAAGGAGCTTTCCATCCTGCACATTGTATCCAGGGTTAACGGCAAGGCCAGCCAAGATTGGTTCCGGAGCCTTTGTCACTATGGTCTGCTTGTTATTGTGCTTGACATCAATTTGGAAGTCGTTTGTGCATTCTCCAAGCTCAAGTGTTTGAAACTTTGGCTCTAAATGGTTCCATGATATCACAAGCTTGTTATCCTTCAAGAATGCACCAGCAAGTGGAATCTTATTATTATTTGATGTGACAGAAATCACGCTCTGATGAGCCAATTGGATGAGTTCCACAGATCCCGAGGATGTGTAACCAGCAATGAGATTATCATTGATGTTATGCAAAGATGTGATAATTTTGGACGATGTGATGACATAAGATTTCTTATAAGCGAGTGCATCATACACGATGATTTCCTTCTCCTTAGAGAGAACTAGCAAATTCTCAACAAGTACAGCATCATCTGACTTTGTTGTGAAAGTGTGTAAAAGTTCACCAGCTGCGTTGAGAATGTAGGTCCTTTCACCAAATGCAACAATTAGAGGCTTACCTGCTAGTTCAACAGCTTTGATAGACGTAACTTGCTTCAAAGCCTTTGGAAATTTGATAATGGTTTGTGGCTTCGTACCATTCAATTCATACTCAACTGCCTCCGAATTGGTAGAAATCCAGATGGAGCTTTTCAAAGCAGATACAGAGAATATGGTAGATCCCACAAGGATCTCATTCACTGGCTGTTTCTGGAAAGGGGATAAAATTTGGATCTTACCTGATCTGAATACACAAGCAAGATAGCTAAGAGACTTTGTTCCCTTCGCTGACCCATTAGACTGTCTTCTTTTAGATCTTTTCCCATTAGCAACATCATCTTTTGTAATCCACTCAACAGATACAAGTTCCTCGGCAGAGTCAATTTCGAATGAATTACTGAGCGAGTTTGATACAGAAATCGTACCAGAGTCCTCTTGCAGTGGATAGATCAGAACCTCAGACTTCCCTGGTCTTGTGACTAAGCTGGCTAAAAAAGAGCCGGTAGCATCAACCTTACCCAGTGAACCAACCATTTCTTTGAACCCTATAGCAAAGAATGTTTCGACGATAAGTTTGATTTCTTGCCTTTAAATTAAAGAGTTTTGAAGCATGTTCGAAAGCCTCGAAACGAAAAATTTCAACCTTTAGGGCGACCGGGTAATGCCGCGATGAGGCGGTTGGCGCCACAAGCGCAGTTAACTACTCTTGTTTCTACGATATACATGTGAATGAATTTCTGGCAGAATATACACAGTATGCTGGCATAAGATCACAATTGGATAATGTCCTGGAATGTGCTCTGCTGATCAGCAGTTAAACCACTAAAGATCAGTTGGTTCTTTTGTGCATCAGATTGGCATGCCATCAATACCTCTTTACAAGCGTTGAACACATTGACACCTTCAAGGATATCGTGAGCCAATGGATCCTCTGGTAGGTCATCATCCGCAATGTCATAGAAACCCGAGGACTTCAGTTTTTCGGCTTCTTGTTGTAAGAACTCCATGTAGTCATCTGTCGCACCACCTTCACCATCCTCGTCGACGTCTTCGTTCTCCCATTCCTCAGTGTCTTCATACTCAATGTACTCACCAGCATCCTCATTACCGTCAAACTCCTTTCTGCGTTTCTCCAAATCGCTGATGGCAGAAGGTAACTTATCCATCAACAGTGCTAATTGAAGACCGAATTGTGGAGAAACAGTGTTGATTTGCAAGGCATTCAACTCATCAATGGACAAGTTGATTAGACTCAAAAGACCAAGGGCCGATAATTTCATATCAAAAACTCTAGTCATTTTTGGAATGTATTGAAACCACAAGTTGAAGAGTGGTAAGATGAAGTTACCGTTAGCCAAAGTGGTCAAAGATGCATGAGCATGGTAGACAAAGCCTGCAACGATAACATTTAACATGTTAATGGCGAAAATATTAGATATGTCTGTTGCACTGACAATATTATTGATAGTGATACTCAAAATCTCTTCAACAAAAGGTCGAGCATCGGAACCAAGGGTCAATATAACTTTTTGACCAACTTCGGCACCATAAGCATAATCGTCTGGAGAATTATCTTCATCAGACATGACACGTTTGAACAGAGCCAAGAAGGCCTTGATGTATTCTGGATTGCTCTTGATTTGATCTGCACCAAAGCACAAAAAGTTGTTCAAAGCTGGCATCATATCTTCCAAATACATGATGGCAACAGTGTTTGTCAAGGATTGCATCATGAGTTCGAATGCCTTCCAACACGCTGGCGAGATTTGACGAGTCAAAAATGTGGAATTTTCAATCAATTCACTCACTTCACGGAAAAAGTCCTCTTGACCTTGAACGAAGACGTATTCAACAGCTGGGTAGAAAGTCTCCTCCAATTTAAAGACAATCTCAGTAGAAGACTCGAATGACAGCAAGACAGTGATCATCGTGTTTAAAAGACCCAAGGCAGCCATTTGCTTATCTGTGAAGTCATCAAAGTTACCATCAAATTCATCTGCGTCAACTTTAGATGCTTCATTTAGCTCTTGAACGAGCTTCATGAATTGATTCACCAAGTTAGTCATCAAGTCAACTCCGAATGGCTGTAGTTGTTCACTAAATACTTCAACGAGCTCCTGCATGACACCAGAGATAGCTTCAGCGTCGATTGTATTAGAGAGTTGCAATAGCTTTTGCATTGTTGGCATTATGACAGTGGAGAGAGCCTCTTGGAACTGAGGAATCTTGACAAAGCTCTGCAAGGCCAGAGCAGCCTCCAATTGAACAGGAAGGTTAGCGTCTTCGAAAGAAGTGAGAATGCCACGATAAAGTGCACCCAAGCTGGCCTCCTGCTGCAATGGAATATCGGCAAACTTGGACGCAATCTCACATGTTCTAGCCTTGATGAATGGATATCTTGAATCAAAGTGTGGATAGATGAATTGCTGCAACAAACCTTCCATTTGAGTATAATATGGGGACTTCTCATTAACAAAGTGGTCAACCAAACTACCAATAAGACGAAGAGCACCCTCTAGGCTTTTAGCCTCTTGAATAGATTGAGCAGTTGGATCCTTGAGCTTATTCAATTGACCAAATGCAAATTGCAGGATTGGCTCCAGGGTGGTTTTCTTCTTTTTTCTTGTCAACGTCATCAACAAGGAGATGGCAGCAAGATCAGATGCGTTGTTATCGTCAAAGATGTCCAATTTGGTGTGGATATAATCCTCTGGATCGTTTTCAAATTGATCTAATGTTTCATCTGAAGGACAGAGCAATGGGAATATGAAATGAGAGACCAATAGTTCAATGTGAGGTTTAAGTAAATTCCATGTGTGTTTCTCTGTAATGGATTTCTCCAAGAAGTTAAGGACATAGAACAATTGTTCTTCACTCATCCAGAGCTGATTCGAGCACCATTGGTCGACTTGGGTCAAGTAGAGGTTCAACAGTTGTGGCACAAAGTTCTCCGTATAAATAGACTTAAATGAATCATAGGAAAATTTCTTAGATAAGGATTGGGAACCATATCTGTCAAAGAGACGAAACAAATTAGCACATGCCCACTTTTTGGTCTTGACCCATGGATGCAGCTTTCTATCATTGACTTGAAGCTCCATCACATCCTTTGGCAATGGTTTATTGATGACAGCAACATGGATGTTACCCCAGTCTTGAATTGCTTGTAAAGATTGCAACGGAGCAGGGAGATCATGGTAGGTGACATACTTGTAGATCTTCAACACGAGAACAGTCATCTCACCAGCCTCTTGAGACTCCTGTTTCAACAAGGTATCAGCAACGGTGAGAAGTGTTTGGAAGTGTTGATTAATTAAGATATCCAACTGTGGTCTCTCCTCGTTAGTGGTCCACCTGTAGCTGGAGCAAACCTTAGCGAAACACAACAAACCTGTGTAAGCAGATTCCAAGTTTTGGGCATAAAGCAATTGCAGCGCTTGTTCAACGAGGGATGGCCATTGCTTCGGATAATCATGGGCGACAATGGTCTCCAGTACCGGAATTAACTGTCTTCTCAATCTAGGATCAGCATCAACCAAAGCAGTAAGAAGACGTTCTCTGATATATGGCTTCTCGTCATCATCAACTGCATCACTGTCATTCTTATATGGTCTCCAGTATCGGACAATACGATTCTTGAAGAACACAGCGGCAGCGGTCTTGATCGCTGGATTGACTCCATTACTACCCAAGATGTCCAGACAGGCACCTAGGAACCCGAGGCTCCGTTCAGCCTGGCGCAACTGGGCCTCAGCCTGTTGTCTAAGCTGCTGGTCAGCGCTCAGAGTAGCGGCAAAGCACTCGTGGAGGGCGTGTGGGTCCATCTTACCGCTCTGTGTATCGTTGAAGTATGCCTTCGTTGCGTCGTTTTAGTTTCTGGATAAATTTTTCTTCCAGTGCGATGTCCTTTGGAAGCATGTAAAAGCAGACCAAAGCCTTCACAAACAAAAGATCGCTCAGACAACAGTACGGTACAAGAAACAGAATAATGGATCCACTTGATACAGAAAGACAAAGAGCAGCTTCGGTGTTTGTGACTTTTGGAAACGGGCGCAAATTGGACATAAGAGGTGAGTTATTATGCAGCTTCATTACACATGTCTTTACTGACCCCTTGAACAGCACAACAAAGAACATATGATGGGTCTTACATGAGAGCTTCCATCGCAGTTATGATGTTTGGTAAGTTAACCAATTCGTATTCCTCAAGGACCAAAGCTTACAATGACAGCAATTATGATCACAAAGCTCTTCTCTAGGGAGTTTCTCCCTGTCGCCACGGTGTTCACCATCTATGGCTCCCTGATTTTCTTGGTCTCTATCCATAGATCAAACCAGATGAAAGACTACTTCGCAGAGACGACACAGAAGCTCTATTATAAAACAAGTGGCAATATCGTCCTATTGATGGGAGGCATCACTATTGCAAGCTATTTGACTCTTTTGGTGTTGATACTTCGTATGTGAGAAAATGGAAAAACAAAACAGGAGCACTCGTGGAAAACATAAACCTCAAACAGCAGTTTGTGGTGGATTCAATGTCTTCTCAGCGAACTTGGGGTCGAGTCTTCACTGCTGAACCCCTGAGAGTAAACAGTCTCTTGTGTAATGTCACCAACTGTGGTTTCAGCCGAAATAACAGAGGGACTTGGAAATGCCGTAAGGATCGATGACGATTTCTTATACACCAGTTTTTTCGAAGGAGACAACTCAAACGAGTGATTCGAGACCTTGGATGGTGTATATGCCTTCTCCTCGTTCATCTTGACCGCAGTTCTATCGAGCAATTTCTCCTCCCTTTCGAATGAATCCTCTGATGACGATGATCTGGCATTTCTTGAGCCATCTTTGCTGTTTATCTTCTTGGTGTTTTCTTCAGAGCTTGAGCTTGTTGGTCCTGAACCACCGTCATCACTTCTCGAAGTTAGTATATCCATGTCCAAGATTTCATCTGAAGTCTCCTCAACCGCGACATGAATGTGCGTTGAGGGTTCTGCCGCCAACACCTCTTCATCTTCTATGAAAATGGAATTCAATGGAGTGGGACTTTCCACGATACTGATATTATATTCAACTTCTTCGATGTCTATATCTGGTAGCTCTATATGTCTCTCCTCGTATGACTTCAGCACCAACAGCTCCTCCGCATCTCCCTTAGCTGTACAAATAGGAAAAGTCTCAAACTCTGTGTACCTCTTATCAAGGACAAATCGTTGTGGTAGCTCTTCTTGTTTGGCTCCATATATATCGACGAAAAGACTTACCAACTTCCCTATCGTCGAAAAAACGATCAAAATGATCAATGTGTTGATGGAATTTTCATACTCTTTGTAGAACGCATAGCTTGGGTGCTCCTTCCACAGTTTTAGTAAATGTGACAACTGTTCATTTAAATTCCCTGGAACATATTCCTGGTAAAACTGAACAAAGCGATCACTCATATGAAGTTTGTTCTCTTGTACAAAGCTCTCCATTTGATGAAGAAGGTCTTCATCCACTATCGTTTTAGATGTTTCCACCATCCCAGGTAGTTCTGTAGACACGGGTTGCACTATCAGTTTCCCTAAGGGATCTGTTAGAATGCTTTTTCGATCAACAGATGAACACAAGATCAAAACTTACGAAACTGCATGCCCAAGGATTGCACTGTGGGCAGTTCAGTCACACCAATAAAAAACGGCAAGAGCACAGTTAAAACAATGGCACCGAGTACACTGATCAATAACATAGCCGCGTCAAATATTGCTCCTCTGTCAACTGCTTTTTGCTCTTGAATCTCTGCTTGTTTTTGTTTTTGTTTGGATCTGCAATGGCACAAACAATTGAAAACCGGTGGTGATGGAACCGGAACTAGAAATCTGGTTGCTTTAATCATTGATGTGGTTCATAATGTTATAGCTTATAGGTTATAAGTAGACTGTAGACTGTAGATCAGGTTCCAACTCCTAGTTTGATTTGCGGCGAACGCATTGTCACTTTTGTTCTCTCTCATCTTAGGTAAGGTGATCTTATCGGCTAGTGGCCGGATCACTATGATAACCGACCATTTGTGTTTGACTGCTCAACGACTCACCATTGACATCTACAGAATAGATCCATAACATATGTACATAACTTCGTATATCTCATCTTTGAGAGGACTTGGAACCGGGTATACTAAGCAGTTCTCTATTCGTCATGCAATAGCACCAAGACTCATCAGCAACACTTGAATAAAGAGCTGTAAACTCCAGAATGCCACTCTCTTCATTCTTAGCGTTCTCACTTCCTCATTGGCAACATAATCTGCAAATGCATCATAGACTTCGATGGACATGTCTTCCATCAATAGAGAATCGTACAAGGTCCACGAACCTTCAAAATCTTCAACTTTCTTCACAATTCGACAATGAATAGGGATATAAGTTTTTCTGGAGTTGATATATCCCACAATCGGTCTTATGAGAGCATTATTAACATATGATAGGTCATTGGTAAAGATTGGCACTGCCGCCTTCACATTGTTTAACTTGATCTGTAGGTCCATGACAAAATATTTTGAAGGGTCGTCATCCTTCTCCTTTCTTGATTCATCACTTGCTTTGGTATTGAGAATCTTAGCTCTTCTTGCCTCCTTAGCAACTGAGTCTGCGATAGATTGCAAGATCTCAGAGATATTGATTCCTTCATCTTCTGGGACCATTATATCACCAATCATATCAACTTCTCCACTTGTAATCCATCCAAATGGACCCTCCATACCTGTATTCATGTGATCCACCTTTAACGAGTCAACTCGACACCTTGTGACACGTCTCCATGGTGATTTAGGGTGCTTTGTATCATTAAAATCAGTCGCACGTTGTCTCTTATGGATAGTGAATAGAGAGTCATCATAGGAGCCAGATATGTTTGTAGCGTTCAAAAAGTCATAAAACAGCCAATGCTTTCTCAAAATCGGTAGCTCACAATTGAAGACACTCACATTGAAAGGCCTGAATCCATTCGGCTGAGCCAACGTGAACAGGACATCTGTCATCTTGAAGTTCTCAATCTCAAAATCACCAGGTCTCTTGATGTTTTTATAGTTTCTTGCATCATCATCCGGGTCCCAATGCACATGGGTACGGTCCATAATGCCTCTCACTCCATGTATATCGAGTTCATGGATGATACCTCTTCCATTGAGGAATTTGCTTAATGAAAGTGAGACATTCACCTGGTCGATGGTCAAATCAAACTGTGTGTAGTTACCATCATCGTATTCTTCACCCTCATTTCTAGATGCCTTTTCAATGGCCATTGCCTGTGAACCCTTAGCGAAGATAGGTTCTTTATTCTTCGGTCTCTTGGAGACAAAACACTTGTTGAACGATATCTTACCATCACGCCAATCGGGCACAATCGCACTCTCAAACACCACTGTCATCCCTGAATTCTTCGTTATGAAGTTCCCAAGTCGACTGGCTACCCATTCCTGCGCCAGCACGGTGTTCATCAAGAGAATCACTAAAGAGGCGAACGCAGTAGTACCAAACATGATGAGCAGAACGTTCCCCATAACAATCCAAGAAAAG
The DNA here is from genome assembly GCA_003708225.3 of Williopsis suaveolens. Classification (NCBI taxonomy): domain Eukaryota; kingdom Fungi; phylum Ascomycota; class Saccharomycetes; order Phaffomycetales; family Wickerhamomycetaceae; genus Williopsis; species Williopsis suaveolens. The sequence goes on along the minus strand of PPNS03000008.1, from coordinate 122,083 downwards.
AACGCAGAGAAATCATCAGTATTAAACGGTCTCATTGAACGTTTCAACAACCATTTAGCTCTTATTCTGAATCTTTCCCACACAGAATCAGACTTTGACAGCCATTCCTCCTTGGTCCTTGGTCTGTCCTTTAGCGGCTCATGATGAACCATCCTCTTCACACTCACTGGTTTTATCCAACCAGAGGACACCCAGGGGACCCCTCGCAAAGGCCGCTGGCATTGATTGAGTCTCGTAGCACTTCTAAGCACTCGCTGTCCACACTGCCGCAGCATTCAATCAGTGGGCCCTTTGGCTGTTTTGAAGTTTGAAGCCCTTTCGATGTGTTGTTGAAATTTTCAATGGGTTTTGGCTCTTAAACGTCAACGCCTTCCAGATAGAAGAATAACTTAATATCAACTTTCATTTTATTATACAAAAATCTACACTGAAGAAATTGGTATTGCTCAGCGGTCCCATCCTTTGGCAATCATAGCACGTTCAAGGCTTCCCCAGAAGTGGTTAAGAACCACAGCATCTTTGAACCTCTTGTGCTTATCCAACCCAATCTTCTCGATGTTCCACTCGTTACAAGTCTGTGGAATTGGGTCCTTCTCAAAATGGAAGTAGTAACCTTTGATCTTCTGGAACAGTTCCGTTGGAGACGACCATTTGTAGTTCTTGAATTGCCATTTCTGACCAGTGGTGAATACTGCGATTGTTCTGTCCCAGTGCTCTTCTTTACTGAACTTGTCTGTGTTGTCCACGCACATGAAGGTGACCTTCCCAATCTTTGGGAATGTATGCGTGATCATTGTAAGGTCTGCACTGGATAAGTTATTTTGTTGCTCTGGATCGTTTGTCTGTGGGCTAATATATTGACCACGCTCCAGGAACGCCTTGATATTGGCCATCGTTAGCACTGCAGAGGCAGATGGGGAGATCAGGATGATTGGGTTCTGTGGGCGCTTGTCCTTGGAGATTGATTGCTGTTGATGTCTTTTGTCTGGTTTTGAGGCTTGTAGGAACGCTCTCTTACAACTCTCAGCAACGTTGGAGAAATCAACATTCTTGGATCCTCTTAAGGAGGTATTATGGTCAACCAGTTGACGTTCCTGTGATAGCACAGCGCTGAGAAGTGAGTCATCAACGGAAGCCTGCGGTTGCTCCTCTTCAGCCTTTTCACTAAACTCGAACTCTTGTTTCTGTCCTTGTAACCAATAACACAGATCTGATCTCTGAAGGAAACCCAGGGCCTTTACACCTTGAGACTCGGCAAGTTCCAAGAAGTCAGTACGCTGGAGGTCCTTGTGCACCCATGCGAAGTAACATTCTTTTAAAGAAACACCAGCGCTTTTGAGAATGTAGATGGTGGGAGTATCCAACGGGAACTTCTTGTCACCGATCGAAAGCATCGTGGCCTTAGAGAAATCTGAAGTTTCATCGTCACCCGCTAGTAGATGTGCAGAGTTCAAATTGGCCTTGAGCAGTGTCAATGGATCACTCATTTGTGTGCTGCTGCTTCTGTTCTTTTTATTTGTTTGCAGTTCATTTGGTGTTGATGTTTCCAACTTTTCATCGCGGTTTAAACAACGCTCCCACGAGTACCAAAAAGACGAACACCACGAGAATGATGAATCGCATCGCTTCATCAGCGGTGACGAACCTGTCCATCGCGACAAGGCAGCAGCTTTATATGATCGATGCCGTGACGCCCGGGTCCGTTTTCTTTCTGCCACACGGGACTCGTATCTTCAACAAGCTGGTGAGCTTCATGAAGCTCAAGCAACGCCAGTACGGGTTCGAGGAAGTGATCACACCATTGATCTACAGAAAACATCTTTGGGAAACATCGGGACATTGGGAGAATTACAAGGAGGACATGTTCAGAGTAGAAGGAAACGATCTAGAGAAGGAGGAATATGGACTCAAACCGATGAACTGTCCTGGTCACTGTATGATCTTCTCCAGATTCGAGAGATCTTATAACGAATTACCGCTGAGACTCAGTGACTTCAGCTCACTGCACAGAAACGAGTCATCAGGTTCTCTCAGTGGGCTCACAAGGGTGAGAAGATTCCATCAAGACGATGGCCATATCTTCTGCGCTCAACCTCAAGTTGAGAAAGAAATTACGGACTCCTTGAAGATGATCGATGAATGTTACAAGACTTTCAACATTCCAGAATATAAGCTCCTGCTATCTACACGACCAGATGAATACATCGGTGAGTTGAAAGAATGGGATGTCGCTGAATCTACTTTGAAATCTGTGCTCAAATCCACTGGACGTGAATGGGCTGTTAACGAAGGTGATGGTGCCTTCTATGGTCCAAAAATTGATATAATTCTCAAGGATAACTTGGGGAAGGAACATCAGTCTGCTACGATCCAACTCGACTTCCAACTTCCACATAGATTTGACCTTAAATATCAAAATGATGCTAACCAACTACAACCACCAATCATGATCCATCGTGCTGTGTTCGGTTCCCTAGAAAGGTTCCTGGCGATTCTGATTGACCACTTCAACGGTAAATGGCCGTTCTGGCTAAGTCCAAGACAAGCTGTCATAATCCCAGTAAGTGATAAGCACGTCGAATATGCTAGAAAGATCCAAGCCAAGATCAACGATGATGAACATTACGAAACTACGAAGTTCTTTGTTGATATAGACTCTAAGAGTGACACTGTGGGTCAAAGAATCAAAGAATCCGTTAAGAAAGGATATACGTACATCATCATGATTGGTGATAAGGAGTTGGAATCTGGTCAATTGGCTATCAGAAGAGTCGATGAGAAAGGGCCAACTATTATGGATGCGACACAGGTCAGAGATCTCTTTATGGAGCTGGAGAAGACATACCGATAATGGCCTAATTAGACTTGTACATAAACATTTTCTCATATCTGAGGTAGCTTGCTGTAGGAAACTTTCAAAGAGAGTAACTCACCCTGAGGTAGCTTGTTCCAGAGATCAAGAGGCAGCGTATCTCCGTGACACTCTAAGAACTTGGTCCGCTGTTTCTGATCTTGCTGTACTAACATCTCCAAGGAAGATTGTGCGTTTTCTGCTATGCTCTTCATCTTGGCCTGCAGTTCACGTCTTCTGTTGATCTCGTTAAGAAAATCACCGTATGAGTTCTGGAAGTTGATGTAATGTGTACACAACTCATGTGATTCAACGCATTTTGAATGTATATCACTCGACAGTTTGGTGAGTTGTGCCATTGTGTTCTCCAGTGAGTGGAAAGTCCATTCCAAGACATTCCCAATCTCTTTCATAGATGCTACCTTATGGACTAGACTATCATACAGATGAGTATTCATCTTGATAGAGTCGCAACGGAGCTTCAATTCCTGAAAGCAATCCTCAAGCTCTGTAAGGATATCTGGTAGTTCATTATCATCTTTCTCTAATACACTGAAGAGTTCTTCTTTTTCCTTAGAGTCCAGCTCTAATTCACCGTTCGAGACTGCCATACCCTTGGTACATTGATCGTAATGTGACGTCAAAGACTCGAGAATCGTTGCAATCTCAACCTCAATCTCTTGGACCTCTGCAAGGGTGTTGAAGATTTCTGAAGATTCTAACTCAGGCTCTTGGGGTAGCGATATTGATAGTTGAGTGAGCTTCTTGTGCTCCTTGTCCATAGCTGAGACAAGCCCATTGCCCACTTTAAGGCTTTTCCGCTTCTCCCTCAGAACATGTATCATATCATCAGATATAAAATCATATAGGGTACACTCTTTTAACGATGATGGCACTCTGATCCTCTTCAACTCATCATAGCGACCCTGTGTTTGCTCAATTGAATCTTCCAATTCCTCCTCGAGTGAACTTAATTCGAATCTCTTTTCATCAATCTGTAAGATTACACTAGTAACAGCGACCCCAAGGAGCTCGTTTTGTTGTTTCAGGGCATCTAGCAGATAACAACTCCTGTTTGCATAGTAATCACGTCTCTGTAGCGTTTTCCGCGTGTACTGAAGAAGCGATTTCGTACGTTCACCAATTTGTTCAGCCTTCTGTAGATGGTTGAGCGAGTTCTGAAGCCAGTGGCTGGGCGTCATTCTTTTGGCGGCCGTTCCTTTGCTCCTTAATAGTGTTGATGTTTTTGATATTCTTTGTTTGACACATCGGAGAAAACTTCTACATCAAATCAACAAAGCGAAGGAGAGAAGGCTGTTACAGACGGAAACAACGAAACAAGGGCCCAATGGAGTACACAAAGGATCCCGTAGTGGAACGGCTCAATGTGTTTGACTTTCTTCAACAGCACAAACCTATGGACTTCCAGCCAGATGAAGCAGAAGGGTCCAACCCACCAATTGCAGCAGCTCATGCGAACATCAGTCCTTATAAGCTCTCCACGAATCCGTTTAAAGGTGTAAAGTACGGGGTTGGTCTACAGATAATGAAGAAAATGGGATATATTGAAGGCCAGGGACTCGGTATTCATGGCCAGGGTATCACTGAGCCGATAGAAACAAAAGTACGAAAGTATGGCCAAGGTATCGGTGCTGGATTGGACTCAGAGGATAATAAATTCCACCATGAGCAGGATGAAGGAGAGTCAAGTGATGAAGAGTATTATAAGGAGACTCCAAAGAAGTCATTGTTCCAGATCATCAAGGAATTGGAAGGTGGTGGCGTACAGGTGCCTCAAAGCTTAAAGCACATGAGTGATGAACAATCTCAGAGACCGATCAGTTTAGTGAAAGACGGTAACGTTGAAGTGATAGCACAGCTTAATCGGTTGAACGAGAAGATCATTGATGTAAGAGCGAATATCAAGATGATGGAGTATGAAGAGTTGGAACAAGAGAAGGAATTCCAAAGTCTAAGCAGGCAATTGACGGACTGTGTTGAGCTGAGGAAGAAGTTGGACATGATCAAATTGGAAGGAAATACACCACTTGAAGCAATTCAGAACTACAGAGTGCATATTCAACAGCTCGACATCAAGATGAATCCAGATACACAGCGAACTTTGGTATCAGCCATACAACCCACTATCATCAAACTGTTTAATGAGTGGGACCCATGGAATATCGATGACTTCTCACTCTTAGAAGAATTGATTCTCTGGAATGATGTCTTCCCGCCTTTGCGCTTTGATGGCCTAGATTACTATCAATCACTCATAGCATCACAATGGCATGCGAAGATTTCCACTGCATTCAGAGAATGGGAAATCAATACAACGAATTGGGCTATCACCATAGTGCTAGATTGGGAACAAGTAATTCCCAAAGAGATGATATCGTATTTCTTAGGTCAAATTGTGATTCCAAGACTCATAAGGGGGATTCAAGAATGGGATGGTATGGGAAATGGTCCAAACATCTGGATCTTTGAATGGTTGCCTTATTTGAACCGATATGCAGATACATTAACTCAGGAATTTGTGAAGAAATATGACCTTCTATTACAAGAGGGTGATGATATTATTGGATTGGCTGCATATAAGGAACTGATTGGTGATCTGCGTTTTGAAAAGTCTTTGGAGTTGAGAGTTTTGCCGAGATTAGTGACACTGGTGCTGAACTATCAATTCAAGTTTGATTCTCCAGATACTCTGATTGTTCAAAGATTAAATTATTGGAAGGAATGGTTTCATTCCAGTGTATTTCAGACGTTCATTCAACAAGCTCTCTGTAATGCCTGGTTGAGGGCGCTGTATCACACATTAAACAAGGGCAGTGGGTTCTCAATCATATCCAGGAGCATACAGACATGGTATAATATTTTCAAGGAACTTGGGGATGTCCAAGGTGAATTCTCTAAGGGCCTGGACATGATTAATCGATTCATTGACACTGGTGATCTCAGACCTGTTCATTCATCAGCGTCCAAGACTCAATTGATTGCTCAAATAACCTCCTCTGAGGAGAAGAAGTCACCAAAAGGAATACCATTGCACAAACTTCATGTCTCTTTCAGAGATTGTGTTGATGAGTACTGTTCACAAAATGGATTGCTTTGTGCTTCACTGAAGGCTGACTTTTCCAATGCTGAGAGCATGTTCAAGATCTCTAAAAGCTCAAATGACAAGGGATTAGTAGGGTATATCAATCAGGATGTCCTATTTATCAAGACTGGGGAGCAGTTTGAGCCAATCTCGTTAGACACATTGGCAGAACGACTATAGAAATGGATGAACGTTAATTTTTTTTTATTTACAGGACTTGTTTATTCTATGATACTATTTTTATTTCTCTTCTGGGGCAGCAACTTCGGTGTCAATGACCACTTCCTCGAAGACAATCTCATTCACTGGAGCTTCTGCTTCTGGGGTCTCAGTTGCTGTGTCAGTTGGGATGGAAACTTCAACAACATCCACGACGACATCAGCCTTCTCAACATGTTGCGTTGGAACACCTGGAGCATCAAGAGTAACAGCAGTCTTATCCTCCTGCGAGCTAAAGTCCTCTACTGGCTCTTCATCACCTCTGATCTCCTCGCTGTACACTTCTGGGTATCTTCTGAAGCAGTTCTGCATGTTTTTGAACTTCTCGATACAATCAAAGCCCTTTGGTTCAGCCTCTGAAAAGACGAAGCAGGAGAAGGCCTCTTTGAACTCCTCACCACATGGACCGTGAGCCATACCACCGAGACATGGACAATCCCAGTTGATCTCACCGGTCTCTGGGTTATAAGCAGCTTGTTGACCTTCCTCTTTAGTTTCAGTAGGTTCAACAGAGCTTGCTAGCTCGGTGCTCTCATTCTTCCCAGCTGGCTTGTCGGTCTTCTCAGTGGTCTCTTGTTCAGACTTCTTGGATTCAAGGGAAAGTGGTTGCGCCATGAGGTAGGAGGTCAAACCGAGCATCACGATGGACGATGGAAGAATCCAGCTTGTCGACTGTTTAGAGCTCTGGGAAGAGAAGACTCTCTTGGAGTGGATTAGCTGGCGTCTTGAAGAACGAGCGACAGTAGTAAAGAGTGTTCTTTGCATCGTTGTTTGGTGGTCTTCTTTGTATCATGTAATAACTGGCTCTCTTCGAAGATGACAAATTTGGAGGGCAAAAGTGGGAAGTCCACGGGTTGATGTTAAGCAGCCCTGGGCCATGGCTGTGGAATATTTAATGGTTCCATAAACCTTTCTTCTCTGTTGGATTGATGACGAAATAACTTCTACAGTTTCTATATATACTACCGATCCTAATGCTCTACCTTAAACACTATATCACTGATTGAAACGCTTGCATCACTCCATAGTCAGATGTTCTATTTCCCTCTGAGGCTACCCGTCGCGAATGCATTGGTCTGAAATGGAATAACGGCAAAACAAGAACATCAACAACAACGGCAACAGGAAATAGAACACATATATCATGAAGATTTACTACATCGGTGTGCTTAAAAATGCACAGGGCTCCAAGTCCCTCGAGCTCGCTGCACAGAAAGACCTCTCGGACTTTGGGTTCTTCGAGAGAAGCGGTGCCGAGCAGTTCATGTCCTTCTTTTCTACGACCATCGCTGAGAGAACCGACCCAGGGAAAAGACAAAGTGTCGAAGAAGGCGACAAATACATTGCACACGCCTATGCTAGATCCGAGGGTCTCTGTGCCATCCTGATCACCGATAAGGAATATCCTGTTAGACCTGCATTTACACTCTTGAACAAAGTCCTCGATGATTATATCACAGCGCACCCTCCCGTGGAATGGAAATCCGCTACGGAGACCAGTAGCAAGTTGGACTTTCCAGAGTTGGCTAACTACTTGAAGAAGTACCAGGATCCGTCCCAGGCTGATTCCATAATGAGAGTGCAACAGGAATTGGATGAGACTAAAGTTGTGTTGCATAAGACCATCGAGAGCGTCTTGGAAAGAGGGGAGAAATTGGACTCTCTTGTCGATAAGTCTGAATCCTTGTCTGCTAGCTCGAAAATGTTCTACAAGCAAGCTAAGAAGACTAACTCTTGCTGTGTGATCATGTGATTTCAGGTTTACCGTGTTGGTTTTCTATTCTTTATGATTTTTTGTGTTTTAATCCGGTAATTTCGTTTGCATTGACCGTTTGTAGTTCTTAGAGATGAGTTGTTTAAGAGTTGCTCATATCAGAGTTGTTCAAGTATCCCGCTACAGGGGGTCCTTATCAGTACTCATAGCCGCGCTTGTCAGCTTTTACATACTTCGACGCCATGAATGATATCAAGAATGACCTGGACCAACGAGATCTCTTAAGTCTTTGTATATTGTGCTTATTTTATTGCCACGACTCAGTGCTCACTTGTGACTTGTCAGTGGATCTCTTCGCTTCAATCATTCTGATGTGAGTCTTCGGACATGAATCTTTTATGATGATATTTCTGTCTCGAGCTCCCGAGAGACCTGGACAATCAAAGCAGTTTCTTGCGAACTCCTAGTACATATAAGTTAAATATTATAGATAGAAGAGAATATATATCAGTGGTTAACATCGGAGATCAAGAATAGAAGTCCTCTGAGACTATGAGAAAGGCTCTTCGTAGCACTACAACTCTCAGTGCCTTCCTGCAGTTGCAACTTACATCTTTGGAAATCAGTGCAGATCTTAGAATGTTCAACGATGAATCTGAGAAACTTTGATAGATTCAAGAGGACACTGCAGCGTACTGGATAGATTATATTCCAAAATTCCATAGAGGATTCTGATATCGTGATTGATCTATCAAATATTGAGACATGAGAGCGGCATGAGAGCGGCATGAAGGTCGTGTGTGGTCCTCACCTAGGGGACCTATGCTCCTCGGAGCGCTGACGACGTCCGCGCCGCGTGTTATCATGATCATAAAAAAATAAGCGACCTCGGTCAGGGTCGAACTGACGATCTCACGATTAACAGTCGTGCGCCTTAACCAGCTTGGCCACGAAGTCGTTTTCGAATTTCGAAAAATAATTATTTATCCTAATGGTGAAGGCGTTGATATGGCTTATCAACAATAATTGAAGATTGAAGTTTATAATGAAATTCTTTTTTATGACGTTCCCGTTTCTACTTGTCCCTAAGTCCTTGGTATGGCTCCTTCATTGTTCCTGCCGAGCTTTCAAAAATGTGTCAATATCAGACTTTGAAAACAACAAAAACAAGAAAGTACCATTTTCCAACTCAAACGGTCGAATACCCATCAAGGATTGTCCTGACCCGATGTCGCACAATCCACTTGTCTCTGAATCAGAATCCTCGAGCGCATGTGCCTCGCCATCTCTTGCTTCCACAGAACATTTACCCACGGTGTCCCAAGTAAACGTCTCTCCGCTGAAGGAACCAACCCCTGAAGATGATTCTTCTTCCGATGATAACGCAATCATAAAGAATGAGATGCTCAAATCCAAGATCACAATGGCAACATCAATGATCCTTCAGAAACTCCCACAAGATACCAAGAAGGTAATAGATAAGATCACAGAACCATCAAGCGTTAAGATCACAGTACGTTGTCAAGCTATCGGATCTACGCCAGCACTATCACCAAATGTCTTTAAGATCTCATATCATCAGCCCATGGCTACACTAATAAAGTTCATCGGGAAGAAGTTGAGGAAGTCTTTGCCACAAGGCGCTACACTCTACTGTTATGTCAACAACTCCTTTGCTCCTGCTCCAGACGAGATTGTCGGTTGCCTGCACGATCATTTTGCCAATGGTGATGAACTAATGGTGAACTACTGTACTGTTGTTGCCTTTGGTTAGTTCAATGATGACATCAACATTAAGATGGACATGCTGATCACTCTATTATTTTATTCTTTGAAGCTCTCTCCACGCTCCACTTCATACCATACTTCATTGGAATCATCAGTGATAACGTACTTATGACTCCCAGTGCTGACATTAATGTGAATGTTCCCCCAACTGTTAAACTGTTATTCATGCTGGTCAACGCTGCAACAAACACGGCACCAAGAATACAACGTGTGAAATTAACGGACGATGTCGCTGCCGAACTATGGCTTGGAAATAAATCCACAAGTAACGTTGTATTGATACCAATCATGGCAATACAACCTGTGCACACAAAGAATTCACTGACCAGGATGGATGCAATATGGATCTTCTTGTATAGACACCATCCAAACATGATAGCAAATCCATCAGTAAAGAATGCGTAAGGGAATATGACAAGAACACGACATTTGACAATATTGAATGGGATCTCTTTTTCTATAGTTCCTGCCTCCACTTTAGCCTTATACTTATGGTGACGGTTTCTGTAGACCCAATCAAGGACACGGCCTGAGGTCACAGCGCCGATCAATCCAGCAAAACCAGCAGGCAAATAGCAGAGGCCGACCCTCATAGTGTCATATCCGTAATCAACAGTGAGTTGGTGTGTGAGTGTGGTCAATAGCATTGTCCATAGGGCGTAATGGATAGCACCGTTCAGCAAAACGATGCTAATCTCTGGGAAGATCATGATCTTGAAAGGTGTCAAGTAATCTGGCTTTTTCGGAGGCTCGAGAGTTTCAGCATCTGGGTTCATCAAGTGCCACTTATTGCGAATCTTTGGAATGTAAAGTATGGGTGCTCTGTTCATGAGGGATCTTGGTATCACAGAACCATTTCCGACAAGAGCTCTCTTAGTCTCTGGTAGTAAGAACGACATAAAGAGGAGGACAGCGCCACTTCCAATAGTAAGGAACCAAAAGATAGCTCTCCAGCTAAATCCTGAGATTAAGGCAGCGCCAATAATTGAACCAAAGGCTTGACCTAAAAGAGTCAACCCTGATTGAATTCCAATGAAACCACCTCTTTCCTGGCTGACAGTGATATCACCAACGATACCAGCAGAGATGGCAACTGATGGTGAAATTCCAGAAGCCTGTATGATTCTGAACACCAAAAGAATAGCATAACTGTCTGTTCTGGCTATCACTATAGATGCCACAATGAAGATGACCATGCACATGATCAATATAGGCCTTCTGCCGTATACATCTGCCAAACCACCAAACACCGTGGGCGAAAAGCCCTGGAATAACTGATACACCACCACTGAGATATTCACTTGCTCTTCGCTGATGTTGAATTCTTGCTTCAAGATCTGTAATGCTGGGTAATAAATAGGCGTAGCACAGGATGACCATATAGCAATGCAACCTGATAGCACCACAAGTAAGTACTTCTCTGTGAGGGTATATATTGAGTGTGGTGATACACGTTCCTCACCATGATCAATATGCTTCTCTGTGTGTGAGTCCTTCTTTTCCTTCTCCATTGCTTCGGTTATTCTGTCTTTCAGATTTAGAGTTGCATGTACAAGAAGAGGAACGCAGTGCCTATAAATCTCTTGGAGGCAAGACGGATGCGCGCATCCGACGGCCGCCTATCGTGGCGCCTCATGACACATTCGATTTGAGTCACGAGCTACTTTCGCTCTAGAATCGAGGGCATGTATAATATGATTTATCACATGAAGCGTGATTTTACAATGGGGAACTGATTGGAATCTGGTGCCGTCAAACCAATAATTCGCACTGATTGTGATTCTTGTAAAGCAAATCTAAGAATACGTTCGTTCTGGGGTTGTTTTGTTCGCCTTGAATTAAAGCCAAGCTAATGTAGTAATGCTGTTCTCACTAGTCTCACCGTTCATCAAGCTCTAGACTAGTATTTTACGTCTAATAATATGCTAATTTTGACACATTCGCCAGATCCACACAAAGGTCTCTAAGCTGCCAAACACATAACGCCGGGGGCCAACCTCAACAGTACAAACACCCGGACTGTCCCTTCTTTTTCTCAGCTGGTAATCGATACATCCTTTTATAGCGATAATTTTCAGCTTGAGTGCATATCATTGAAACTTTTGCAACATGCTCAAGGAGACTTCGACTCTGATAAGCAAGATTTCAAAAGACCGCTTTTTCTGGAATCGTGCTCCAAGGCAGCAGGCTCTAGAAGGTACTGGATATCAGTTATGGTCTTTGTGCAGCTTATTTCTCATTGCTGGAGTATGTGGATAGTGTGCTTGCCCTAGATCCGTGGACCGTGAAACGTAATTTCGAGCAGGGAATCAAGAGTCTTATCCCGGATTTGAGTAAAGTTGTTCGAGATGATGGAAACATCGATCTGATCATCTGTGCTGAGGCAGGCCATATGTAAAGCTTTGATTTCTTATTCAAGGATTCCACAGCAGTGATGAGACCTGGCACGACTCTGAATACTGGCCTGTATTGAAGTTTAGTTTTTTCATGGATGACTGGGTAGACGACCAGATCAATAACTAGTACACCTACGAGGATTACAGATACCTGTGCCTGCTGGTATCCTGGAAGGAACTTCTATAGATTTTCATAAAACAGTATTGAGATTCCAGAGAGTAACTTTTAGGATATCGATAACCATGATTACTATCCTGAGAAGCCTAGGAACCACACTGTGTACTTCTGAGCATAATCTGATGCTAATTAAAACTTGAAGTGGTTGGGATAACGCTTCACTTTCGGGTGGTACTCACAGGTAGTTGGCAGATAACAGGGTACAGTTACAGTACTACACTTTACCTAGAGTCCAAAGATATCTTAGATTAGAACGACTGGAGAGCTGAGCGACACGCTTGGATGGAACGTTCAGCTATGGCAGCTGGTTCAAGGATGAATGGAGCGCCAGGTACATCTTTGCAAGAAGATGATGTTTTCTTTCATTGATATTAATGATTGAAATTTGAATGACAAGACTCAAGTTGACAACTTACCCTTATATGGAAATCTGATTATAGCGAATACAAATTTGTTTCATGAATAGTTATACTGTCCATTATGATCAAAACCTGTCACATTCTGCCATCGCCAAATGGTTGTAAACAAAAGAAAACCTCAGGCTCGCGATGGATCAGCCAAAACGACACATCTTCCAACATGCAAAAGGGGCCACCAGCAGACTATACGTATCCAATGAACCATCAATCAAAAGTGGTGCTCACAGAGTTCCTAGCGCCCTATAAAATTGTACTCATGGCCCTCATCGCCGCCTATTGCGCAGGCATTCTCCCCAAAGACACCCATAGACCGCTACTCTCAACCATTATCAACTACATCGAGGGTCCATCGCATGATGACAACAAGCCTCGGCCTACTACTGTACCCACGCTGGATTCTATACTAATCTCTATAATTGAGGCTTGTACGAGAGCCGACCCAATCAATGGTGAACGTAACGCAAGGGACATTGAAAAAAGAGTATTGCATGCTCTTTGGACTTTGAGATCGTTAGATTCGTTACATTCATTCATCACCAAGGCAAGATCGTTGTTAGTGAAGAACATGAGCGAAGGAAATGCATTAATGGCTCATGTGAGCAGCAGCGCTGTGCCGACTTACCTTTTGACAACTTCCAGTTTCTTAGGGAAGTTCATACTGAGATGTATCGAGGTCTTTGACAGTTTGGAATTCGATAAGGCTGACATGTTATGGAAATCATTTGTCAATTTCAGAGAGAATAGCAAAAACGAATGGGCCAAGAGGGGCAATTTGCCGGTGACTAATTTCTATGATCTCTTTGGCTCTTCAAAGAAAGATGATGATCCAAGTTTCCTCAAATCTTTGTTAGAGAAGTTACCAGTGACTGGCAGCGAGGAGGGCCAACATATCAATGTGGTATCACAAGAGGATCTCACAGCATTAGTGACGTATCAGGTGGAACTTTTAGAGACGTATGGTACACCGACCCCGCTACAACTTGAGCATATCTTCAACAACATGGCACAATCTGAAACGGGGAAGATCCCACAGATACATTACATTAGTTATCTTCAATGTCTTCGTGAATCTGATTATGAAGGCGCGTTCAAAGCTCTTCATAGATATTTTGACTACAAGATCAGTAACCGTGAAGGGCCTCTGTATCATTATGCATTATTATCCCTCGCCTCTTTACATGCAGGGTTTAACTGTGATGGAGAGGCTATAAGAGCTATCGAAGAAGCCATATCAGTTGCCCGTGAGAAGAAAGATATGGCATGCCTTAACTATTTACTCACATGGTTGTTCAACTTCCTTAGAGACAGACCTAACCTGAAGCATGATTTCTACGTTTCAAGTAACCAATTACTTCAATTTCTCAAATTCAATGCTGGTGAGTGCTCCAAAGCTTTGCACTCTTTAGCATATCAATCTGAAGCTGCTCATATGATGATGGAAGGTGGTTCACTCTGTGCGACCTTAGAATCGTTCACTAAAGCACAACACATCTCACTTAGTGAAGGTGCTTCCCCATCCTCATTCATTGACTATTGTTCACTTGTTTCCTCATTTTGGTTCAGACAGGGGAATTGTGCTCTCTCAGAAGTTTACTGTGACATTGCACTCAAGATCAGTACAAGCATCTCAGAACGTGTGAACATTCTAATTCGCGTCGCTCATCAGAAGTTCCTTAAAGGCGATATTGACTCTGCTTTTGAGATCTTCGAAGAGCAGGAAAGGATCATCAGCAGCAATCATCGTCTGATAACCTCTGTCTCTTCTCATAAGATGATACTTCTTCTTACGCAATGTCTGAGGTTAGGCCACTATAGCCAAGCGGAAGACTATGTTGTCATATTGGAAGCGCAAGCAGATCCAGCAATTGATATTTCAGGGCATATCTCACTCCTGAAAGTGGAATTACAGATCAAGATGGGCAATGTCGGTAAGGCTTTTCGTATCGTTAATGAGAAGTTGGAGACGTTCGCTAATGCTGATACGAATAAATTCTGGTTTATTAGGTTCAGTATTTTGAAGTGTCGTATTCTAGCAATGAGTTCATCGCCTTCTCGTGCACTGGGTATGTCTATCCAATGTTTCAAGGCAGCTCTATCATATGGGTATTTAGACCCATTGCTTCATTCAGTGTTGCAAATGGGCTTTGTGTTAGTGAGGCTCGAGCAGTATCGTGATGCAAAAGATTTACTCTTGGAAGCTCTTCCAAAATTTGAATCACTTGCCGATATTCAGTTGAAATCGGGACTCTACAAATTGTTAGCTGCAACAATGATTGAGCTCCATCCTTATGAACATGATACCACTGAGAGTGTTACTAGGGTGATACAATCCTTAGAACTTGCTATCGATGGTTTCAAGAAGATTTCTGATCTTCACCAGGTTAAGGAATGCCTTGAACTTCAACAGAAATTTGGTTATGAGATACAACATCAAGAGATTCTTGACCATGCTACTGGAGCTTTGGCTCAAGTCAATTCCCGTATACGCGAAGAGATAAGAACTAACTAGTCATGAATACAAACATTTTGCATATTGAAGAGATTCTACTGTAGGAGTATCGAAAGATTATATTCGTGAAAGCATCATTCAAACCGGATAAACCCCATTCTCTATTAGAAGAACTTTTTGTCACACTAAACACACACTAAACAAGAAGATATAAATGATATTACACGTTTAAATGAAGGTCTCGTATGGAACTGGAGCCAAAGTTTGTGGAGTGTTACCTTCAGTAGAAATAACTCTAGCCTCTCTTGGCTTAACTGGTTGTCTCTTCAATTGAACTGGTTCACCCTTGGCCTTGGCCTCGGCCTTAGCAGCAGCGTTGGACTTAACACGGTCCAAGAACTCTTGACGACACTTGGAGTGCTTGATGTGCTCAACTCTCAAGTTGACACGCTTCTCAAGGTAACGGTGACCAACCATCTTGTTGATGATAACACCAACGGAGGACTTGGTGACATTGTAAATGATACCAGTCTTACCGTGGTAGTACTTATGTGGCATACCCTTCTGGATAGAACCGTTGGCCTTGATGTCAACAATGTCACCAACCTTGTAGATCTTCAAGTAGGTGGAGAGAGGGATGGTACCTCTCTTCTTGAAGTCTCTTTGGAAAGCGTATCTAGTACCGGATCTGTAACCACGACTGTTTGAAATGTTAGTAATCTGGCTGCAGGTAGTTTATTTAGGAGATGCTTATTCTGTAATGGAGAGAACGGAAAGTTTCGGAGATGGTGGTCATCTTTTTCCTGGTGATTGGTAACTTTGGATAATGCTGTAAAAAAAATATGGTGTACCTGTCTCTGAACTGCCTGTCTGCAGTTACTTTCTGGGCTCCATCTGGTTCATTACACTCAACACTCTTATATATGCTCTCCTCGTGATCCCCGTAGTCTAATCGAGTCTCATGCGGGCTTCAAGGTAAACTTTTCACTTAACAATAAATTGATCCCTCTGTGGTAACGTATAACTCTCTTCATCTCTCTCTCGGTATGTCTCTCTCATCCATTTAGGTAACACTATTAGCATCTCCTTCTAACGTTTCACATACGATTTACCCATCTTTGATTTAGTGTTGGTAGTCCTTCCTCTTGTGTTGGTATGCTTCTCAAGTTAAATTTCAACTTTTTCCTGCCTGGGCAGGTGCCGAAAAAAACCAGTGTGACTGTGCTTTTTCGCGGAACTAGCTCACTTGAGCGTGACATGGGGTTCGGAAGTTCGCAACAGTTCACCGCTTTTACAGGAGAATTGTGCCACGAACCGCTGATGATGAAAAAATTAGCTGTGGGTGCTCCAAACAAAACCAGCAGGAGGAACCCTCATCACAAGCACGTGAGTAACTCTTAGGCCTTCTCAGTTGAATTTGTTATTAGCCACTAGTCGGAAGAGCTGACAATCCAATGGTGTGTGGTTATGTCAGGTTGCATAAATTCTGCTTCTACAAAACTCTAACCATTATCATCAGCTTTCATTACTCCATAATTTCATTAGTTCTTCTGTTCATAACTGTGAGATATCACACAATGGGACGATAGATGGCCTTCCGTGAGCGCACTGGAATGGTTGCCTGCACTCACTCAACTTATTCATCATCAGTTCACACTCCAACTTGGAAAGCTTCTGCCCAAACATGATTGCACTGCGGCAAGCTTTGCTGTTTAGTAGCAATATCAATATTGTGGGCATCGCCTGTACACCAAGATACCAGTCCTTCGGTATCGTACTAAGTTTACGTTTATCATCCAAATCATGAAGAAACTGGATGATGGAACTGATAATGAAGCTACTATCATTAGTTACTTTTGCATGCATCACTTCAGGGAGGTGTGTGAAAGTTATGCTTGACGAGTTGTTCGATGGTTTGATGATGAACCTGATACCCCAATGGTCAAGTTGATCTTTGTATGTTTTCAGTAATTCCAATGTAGTTCTTGATGTCTTCGTGGTGATATTCTCCACCAATGGCTTAGCAAGTGTCCTTGTTACATCTGTTGCACGTTGTATGACATCTTTGTAGAGTTCTTCCACTTGGATTCGCTCATCACATGCATGTTGATCAACAATGTATAACTTTGAACTGGTCTTTGACTTAACGAGAATGAATTTATCGTCAACTTGTGAGATCACAGAACAGCTTGAGAAAAGTTCTTTGGGTATCTGTTCTTCACTGTAAGTCATGATCTCATCCCCAGACTCATCATTACACTGCTCATCAGAGTGGGCATGGTCATGGATATCTTTGGGCAAAATTTGCACCAATTTCCGTCTCTTAAGATGTCCTATGGTACTAGCTTGTTCTTCTCCGTTATCTCTGGACCCTTTACCCGCTATCATACCATCTAGCTCCCTTGTACGGATTGTTGCAAGTTTGATGCGACTGTTAACTGCGAAGCGAGCAATCGATAAGCTTGTGTCAGCAGGGCGAGCCTGTCGATGGCTTGGCAGAACACCCTTGACCCCTATATGAGGCGTATCCTGGGACTTGCATTCAAGTTTGGCAGCTATCTCTTTGACTCTTCTCGAAACTTCTTCATCATTTGGCAATGCTGCGCAGCCATTCTCAAGATTGCGAATTGCACGTTTATGTTCGACATGGAGGATAAATGCAAGATACTTGTTGTAAGCCGTGCCCACTAAGGTAGCAGACTGTTTTGTCTTCTTTGGAGATTTGTCCATATCATTAGCTTCCATAGAAAGTTCTTGATTGATCAATTCCTTGAAATTGGAGTCTGTCATTCTCTGATTGATAAATGTAAACTGATATGCCTTGGTCTGTAGAGGGATGAAGCTCATAAAAAGTTGGATCTTCATATCGGATGATACTTGGTTCGCATATTTGTAGCTAGACCCTAGATCAATCCCATATATTTGTTCGAGGACCTCGGCCCATTTCTTTCCTGTAGACATTCTGGCTTTTCTATGGGCATTGACGCAACAGAATGAAGAGATCTCATCGCCCTGTTGACGACGCACGGTAAGTCTAATATTAGGATACGATATGGCATAGTCGATTACAATTTTTCGGATCCTTTGAATAGTCTTCGAGGCTGGTACTTGTCTGAGATGCTTCAATCTCACAGGAGTGTTAAAGAACATCTGTTCAACGTGAATTTCCGTTCCACACAATGAGATTCTTTGATCATCCACCTTCACACATTTCAAAATGCGCTCACCGTTATGGATCCTTGTCATATATGTACCATTGAATGATGTTGTTTTACTCTTAACTGTCATGGAACTCACAGCGGCTATTGAACTGAGGGCTTCACCTCTAAAACCTCTCGTTGAAAGCCTTTCAAGCTGTTCCAAATGATCTATTTTGGTTGTCCAGTGACGCTTACCCACGGAAGACATGTCCTCAGGGTGTATCCCGCACCCATTGTCCATGATAGTGAAGCTCATCGTTTCAATATTAAAGACTACCAGAACCTGTGTAGCACCACTGTCCACGCTGTTCGCGAGCACCGCATCGAGTGCAACGGTAAAGTTCGCCAGGCTGCTCTGGGACCGCACACGGTGTGCGATGTCCACACTGAGCTCTCTGAGCCTTCCACCCATCGTTTACGGTTAATTTCCACTTTTCTGCTTTTTTGCTTTTCTGCTTTGTTGATGTTTTGGAATTCGGATCAAAAATCAAATCAAACATCAGAATATTAGAGACTCTCACCAACGGCGACTCCAAGAGAGCACAATGTCGCTTCCGGGATTGGCTAGTGTAGATACAAATGTACGTGCCCATACTACCATATTTTGCCGTATTCACTAACAGAATTTCACAGTCTCAAACTTCGACGGAGATCGTTGAGATTGGTCCTCGTTCTGAGTGGCGTATCGAAGTCGACTTCAAAGAGACCGTTGTTGTAAAAGTCATTGAGGGCTTGGCCGAGATATTTGGTACTGAACTCGCTAATGACTCCGAATACAAGTTCACAGGTCAGAAGCTGGCCATATACTCGCATGAAGGTGCTAAGATCGAATACGCTGGTGTATTGGCATCGGAATACACGTCAGAAGAAACACAAGTCTCATCATATCTCAATTTACACTTTGCATTGTCCAATATCAGAGAAGAAGAACACTCTGGTCCAAGGGTGTTGATATTGGGCGCAAAGGACTCTGGTAAAACGACATTGACCAAAATGCTTGCGTCATATGCTAGTCGTATGGAATACGAACCTATGGTTGTTAATTTGAACCCTTCAGATGGTGCGTTTTCTATCCCAGGTACGCTCAGTGCCGCTCCCATAAGCGATATTCTCGATGTTGAAGATGGTTGGGGTCAGACTTATACGACAGGTGCTTCTCCAATGCATCCAAAGCAGCCTACTGTGCGTTATTACGGGTTTGATAAGATTCATGAGAACTTGAAGTTTTATAAGCACAACATTTCAAGATTGGGGGTAACTGTATGTAGTAGGATCTCTGAGGACCCTCTTGTGAAGAAATCTGGTGTCATATTGGATTCGCCACCTTTGACGATTAAAGATATCGATGTCATCGAGGATATCGTTTCGGACTTCGAAGTCAATGTGATAGTGGTAGTTGGCAATGAGAGGCTGTTCATTGATTTGAAGAAAAAGTTCCAAAGTAAGCTGAATGTGGTCAAGGTACCAAAATCTGGAGGATGTGTGGAAAGGGATGACGCCTTTACAAGACAATCACAACAGAGAGCTATTCGTGAATATTTTTATGGTACACCAAAGACCGTGTTATCTCCATATACCGTTAGCGTGGACTTTGATGTTGTTAAGGTCTATAAGCCATTTGTGGAGACCACAAAACTCGTTTCATCGGTGTTGCCTATTGGTGAAGATGGCCTAGAACAAGAAGAGGAGAAACCATTGCCATTATTGGAACCAGTGGAGCCATCATCATCAACCCTACAACATTGTGTTGTCGCTATATTGCACGCTGACAAGAAGTCAGACGAGGACATTGTTATGAGAAGTGGTGTTCTGGGATTTGGTGTGATCACAGAAGCTGACGACACAAAATCGAAACTTCGAGTCTTGATTCCAGTTCCTGGCAGATTACCTGATAGAGCCATGTTACTTGGGTCGTTCCACTACCTTGAATGATATACAGAAATATAAGATTCCTTTTTTAATGGTCGCATTATACGTGGATTCAATCTTTGCCCTTGATGATCAGCTCAGGACCAGCCCTTTGTGCATACTCTGTCCAACTACCATCGTAGACTTGAATGCCAGCCTTGTTGAATCCGGCACTATCAAGAGCAGTCTTCAATATACAGGCAGTGACACCAGTACCGCACAGCACGATGGTTGGCTTGTCAATGTCAACTTTCAAGTCTTGGAAGATTGAAATCAATTGCTCCTTTGGCAAAAAGATGTTGTTCTCACCCAACACCTTGGAGAAAGGAAGTGATTTGGAACCAGGGGCATGACCACTTGGCAAACCTGGCCTTGGTTCAGGATCTTCACCTGTGAATCTTCCATATGATCTAGCATCCAGGATGTTATATCCTTCTCTGATGGCTTTCTTAGACACAATGCTAACCACTTGTTCGAAAGAGAGGACCCCATTAGCATCAAACTCCGCTGACTTATATTGGGTGGCTTCATAATCCAGGGCACCTTCACCAGAACGATCCAATGGATATGAGTACTTCTGGTAGAGCGGGTAGTTGTCCAATAGGAAGACGTTATCATGACCAAAGGTCTGTAAAGTCCATGCCACTCTTGGAGCACTGAAGTTACCCACTTTATCATACACAACCAACCTGTCATCCTTCTTGATCCCCAATTGGCTCATAGCCTCGTTAAACTCTTCCAAGGAAGGAAGCATATGAGGGTATGATGACTTATTATCCTTGACGCCATCCACGTCGAAGAAGCGAGCATTGTGAAGTCTTTCTTGCTTGAATTCCTTCAGAGGGTCTCGAGGGTTATTTGGCATGTACCAAGAACTGTCAATTGGAACGATCCTAGCCCCAGTGCGGGATGAAGAGAGCATACCCCTATACGCAAGCGGTGTGAGTAGTTGGATGGCTCTTCTGGACATCTTGATGGCTCTTCCCTTCCTTTGATTGAGCGTTCAATGTTGCGCCCGCTGATGGGTATCAAATTCAAGGGTGTCGCTCGGAGAAACAATGACGTGATTTAATCCGTGGGGGGAGTCCTGCGGTATCAGATCGAAAAGAAGAGAACTAGCAAAAGATGGATGTGGTCTGCAGCTACTGTGGTCTAATATCAGTTATCTATTATGAGTCCTGACTGCTAAAACTCAACGGATTTGGATTGGAGCGTTATGGTATGTCCGGGTTGGTTCGCTGAGTGATTAGAGTTATGCCTGGTGTTCTAGCTTATATGGCTTCAGCTTGATGGATGGGGGACCTATGGAGAAAGTTTGAACATACTGGTTGCAATTACTCTTCTGCTGCCAATGCCATCTGGCACTCAATGATGAGTACTATGATGTGGGTTCCAGGCCGTTCGAAACAGGTTTGTGTTTCAAGTCCCAGTCCAAAGTGACACAAAACCAAAACTTCACTTAGATCGAATCAAGCAGATCAATAGAACATATCACCGGTCAGAAACCAGACAGATAGTACATCGCTACTATCCGTGTGTTGTTTTCTACCAAGGGCTGCCCCATATTGCTTTACATTTGCACGCACATCCCACTCCCAAATTTTCCTCCTAATGTCAACAGTTCAAGATATCACTTCACACTCGTTGAATCTCGACCCTGACACCATCAGGTCTTCTCGTTACAGATTGGGTACTATCTCGAGTATCTCTCGCAGTGATAACCTCTCCAAGGGTGATAGGGTCAGCTTCAGGAAATTGGCGAAGTCCCTTTGGAACGACCTTGGTGTTAAGAAGCCTCTGAGTGGTCATGTCACTTCCAACAACGCCGTAGCTGAAGTTATGAGCTCTTCAAAACTGGAATCTTTCTCACTCGCCAACTTAACACATCGTTACCATCACAGAAAGACTGAAGAAGAGTACAACCCTTGGAGATCCTATTTTGACTCCAAGTTGGCCTATGAGAAGCGTATGAACCTGGGCCATAAGACATTGTCCAGTGAAGTAATTCTGCCCCCGTCTTCCAGGCTGAGCAAGAGAGTTGTCTCCCCAACTAATGCACTTGACTTAAATGTGTGTCTACTATGGCACATTCGATGCGTATTCCGTCAAAAAGGGCGAGCTCGAGGGTAAAAGAGTATTGATGTTGAAGAACGTTTCTCCATTTGTCGGTCTCAAGTCATTTTTGGCACAAGTATGTGGCGGACCTTTGCAAAAAGTCGTTGTTCATAAAACTGACTCCAATAGAGCCGATAAGTTCTCACAGAAGAACCTGTCAATTGAGCTTTGGTTTCTTAAGCCTGTACATGCTGAGAACTTCTTCAATTACACCCAGAGTGGTCTTTTTCTTGTCAATGGCTTCCATCATTATGTCGATTGGGCACCAAAGCATCACACCGGTTCTTCCATTATGTATCACGAGCCTGTTCCAAGGGATGTTGAAGAGATGGCGCATGACCATGATGCCTCTCGTATCCTTGTGATGAAGAAGTATGTTAGAAAGCCAAAGACGCAGAACAGGCACTATCCTTCTCCATTGGCGCATTTCTCCCAGCTTGATGTGTCAAAGATCAAGATGGATTTCAGTGCCTTTGGTGACATTGTCGAAGTCAGACCTATGATTTCAAAGAAATTATGTGTCTCTGTGCACTACTACGATGTCGAGTCTGCAATTGCTGCCAAACGCCTGCTGGATCAAACAGATGACTTTGCGGTTCTGTACAGAGACTGGAGTATCTTCTACAGCAAGGATATCACCGATAAGCCAACCGTCAGTGCCACTTGAGATTAAAAATTGTTTGATACATGTGTTTTTAGGTACTTACACGGTGTCTTTTGTAGTTCGTCTATCTGCGGATCTCGAATAATTTTGACACAATTTTGGGAAGTTTGTCCGTCAACACCCGACAAAAAAGAACAAGAGAAACAGCTCAACCTCCACAGACCGCAAAGATGAGAAGACAGGTTGTGTACCTGAGGATACCGGTGAATCGAAGTGGCTTTGTTGATCCTCCAAGCGTATGTTTATTCTTCTAATTTTATAAGTGATTCTAACAAACTTGAAGGTGAATTGGAGTGAAGAGAAGGAGGAGAGGTTGTGGAAACTTCTCTCCAACTCGAAGAGGAGTGAAGTTGACTGTAAGTGTGATCACCTGTGATAGCCAGAAGTCTTACTAATTGGAGGAAAGGGGATGTCTTGTGAGTATAATGATTGTTCTGAACTCAAGGTCTATCTACTAACACATCTGGTTAAGGAGTGAAGAGTTTGGTGTTGGTGTACGATTCCTACAACAACAGGCATATTGGCTCTATGAAAAGGAGTTAGAGCAGCTAAGGTCTAAACTACATAGAGAGGCGTCCTTATCCGCTGATACAATCAAGGAAATCAAGAAAATAGATCATGAGGTGAAGAGGGAGATTTCCAATAGTGAGAATAGCATGGTTCAGCAGAATGATACTACGCTGAATCACTTCGGTGAATCAGGTAGCGATTCTGGGTCTGAGTCTGACTTACTTACTGAGCTTCAGCAAGGATCCATGCTCTTACACAAGTCGAGAGTCTTATCAAAGGCACCACCTCAAATCAATGACCTCGATGAAGATGAAGATGAAGATGAAGATGACAAAGACGAAATAGAAAAGAATCTCGAACAGCCGGCCACTCGGAACATTACTACAGAGAGCTCATTATCGAATTTGTCGTGTAAGTTGTATGCATGTCTCCCACTACCCTCCTACTAACATGGCCCACAAAGCTGTAAGTATATCAAAGTCTGCCCTAGAGGAAGCACTGCTGGACAATGATCAATTCTGATCTCTCTCCTCATTACATCTATCACATTCACATTGGAAAAACCAGTTCTCGTTCAGAGTCTTTTGTCTGTAGTCAAACTTTTCTTTAGATATCTGGAAATAATCAATGCAAAGCTGTTCTCCTTGCTTGATGTCCGCAGTAGCGATGAATAGCATTCTATTCTCACGTCTCTCCTTCTTGACGTTTGGATGACATGAATGGTTGAAGAAAGATGCCTCTGGTGATAGCATGTAACCCAAGAACTCTTTCTCTTCCGAAGAACCCTCTTCAGTAACCTGTCTAATTCCAAAGGCATTACCATACTCACGACCAAAGGTAAGTCTCAGAAATTCAGGAGTAAGCAAAGGCTGTAAGTATTCTGGTAATAATAGCCTCAGGAACTTGTAAACTTGCGTCTGTGACTTCAAAAGTACAGGGAATATTGTGATTTTCTCCAACTCGTTCGACTGTAGATGTTCAAACAACTGTGAAGAAGGATGGCCGATGTAGAGATTATAGAGCACAAGTGTCACAAATCTTGCTGAAACATAGTCTTCCTCATTCAGCACTGGAAGCTGGTTGCTTTGTTTGCTTTTCTTCATCTTTGATACCTTCCCCTCCCAATCCTTTATGCCACTCCATGCTTCTTCAATCACTTCCGTGGTGATCACAACGTCGTTATCCTCTTCATCATGCTTGCCTTTCACCTTCATTCGATAATTCACTAAAAGAGTCTCATAAGCCATCGTGAGCTTCTCTTCAGGATCAAACTCCTTCCAACATATCAAGCACTCCTCAGAGCAGAACCAAAGACCAGCACCTAAGAACTTCTTGTACCCTCTTGGAGCGGACACTTTTAACTTCCAATACTTCCCATATTCATAGCGGAAGCAGTTCGAGCATACTTCCTTTCTGAATTCGTACAATATCGTGGATCCAAATCCACTTTTTGTCAATAGAATTTCTGTGCCTTTGGAGATCTCCTGTGAAGCAAAGCATGCTCTGCCGTACTGGGTCTGTAGCACGTCAAAGAGATCAGAGATGTGGATGTTGGTTGACTGTGGTATTGTCATTTATTCGTGTCCTCCCTTGGCTTCGCTCTAAAGGCTCACTGGAGGTTCATGGTTAAAAGTTTGGTGCTTGGTGCTTGGTGAACACTCACAAAAGGTTTGGAGATGAGGTTGGCCCCCAAACGGAATTTTTCCCTATTTGGACATTGACCATCCAAGATCTGTCAATGAGTTGATACAACTACCAAAAAGTGGATATACTGGTGTATCTTAAAGTGTTACTATTCCAAGATTAGATTCATTCACTACCCAACTAATTCATTGTGCGTTTGGTGCCCACTCACCATGAGACAGTATATTATTGTAGATTGTCGGATTATTTACGGATATATTGTCTCCCTACAGTTGCAGCAACCCGCTAAATAAAGGTATCGAAGACCATGAGTCTCACAATTGAATCAATCCAGCAAGAGGAAGACACTCTGAAATTGCCAAATTTCGATGATGAAGTTGTCTTTGAACTCGGTCTTGCAGCAAGAAGCTATGCTAAGGTGAACCACCCGAATGCCAGTGTTGTCATTGACATCACCACAGTTGGTGGTGCCACTCTGTTCAGATCTTACATAGGTCAGATCCAACCAGATAACGAGTACTGGGTTAAGAAGAAAAGAAACACTGTTATCAGGTTCGAGAGTGCATCAAAGAGATTTGGTCTTTCCCTTGAAGAAAGAGGAAGAACTTTGGAAGATAAGGGTTTGAATAACATCGATTATACCAACTATGGAGGTGGTTTTCCAATCAGATTACAATCTGCTCCTGATTTTGTGTTTGCTGTGCTTACAGTGAGTGGTTTAAAAGATTATGAGGACCACAATGTCTGTGTTGAAGCTTTGAAAGCTGTCCTTAATAAATAGGTCATAACTTGTCCACGGAATAATACTATAATTACCAGTCCAATGCCTTTCTCAGTTCTTCTTGAGCATTCTTCTTCTCTCGTAGACTATTTTCTGTTCTTACCCTCTTGAAATACACAGGGCAATCGTGAGACTGACACAGTATTGAGTTTTCTTGACTGCACGCTCGGCAGATCTTTAAGAGGTTCTCCATTCTGATCTGTGAAATCTTCAGCCCTTCAACACTGTTCAATACAATCTGAAGTTCATCTTTGCGACATTGGAGGCAGAGCTTTACTCTTGACGAAATACCACAGCCCAGGCATCTTGTTCCATACAACTTACTCATCTTCGACTTCTTAGGCATCTCTGCATACCAAGGCTTCACATCAACACCCACGAGGTTGAATATTCTCTCCAAAGGTGGAATCAATGTCTTAACAATGTAATACTCGGAGTCCAAAGAAAATCCGTTCTTGATAAAATCTTCTGGAGACCGAGCACGTTCACGTAATATCGTGTCGGGCTTCTCAATTATCACATAAGGAACTCTTTCTTTGTATTGGGGCATTGAACGAGAGTCTTCCTTCATCCTCTTCTCACTCACAATGGCTCCTGGTGGCGGGTTCTTGTATGTACCAATTTTCACAGCTCTCGCAAAACAAAAATCTTGAATTGAGAGATCGTTATTCATGATCTTGTTGAACTGCTCAGCAACAAACGACTTCACTTCAGTAATGTTATTAGTCTCAAAAAGCAGTCTTAGAGACCGTTCCACGATGTGCTGTTGCGCAGGATATCCATCTCTTCTCACAGTTTCGATGCCCTTTGCATCAAATTTTGCAGGAGAGTCGATATGTTCATAAGAATATCCGACATACCGCTTCTTCGCCATCAACAATGATGGATGATAAACTTTCTCAAATTTCAAGGTGACAGGATCTGGATTTGCCTTTGTGATTGCGGTAGCCATCTCGTTTCCTAGCTTAAAAGCATCCTCTCGACTTCTTCCGGGAAGATAGACAAATAAACTATCTGTATCACCATATACAACCTTAGCACCCCATGAAGATTCATTTTCGATCAGCTCAATAGCTTTCTCCAATGTCTCTCTACCCGTTTGGACAATAGCATCTGCAATATCTGAGCAAGGCATACGACCAGAGAATGAGGCTGAAGTATAGCCATATGTGACATTGGCTGTAAGCTTAAGAGCAAGTTGGCGATTGTTGTAAAGCTGCTTCATATTTGAGTCCAGATACTTCATTGTAGACTTCACCATGAAACGCGTGTCTAAAATGTCCTCAAGCATCTTCGCCAGTAAAGATTTCCGTACTGCGGCCTTTGCAAACATCAGTCCGTTGGGTGATAGGATGATATCATTCTTCAATAACTTCAGCAACCCAGCAGGATGTTTCACCTTAGTCGTACCTATCGAATTGTATTCTTCAGAGTAATTCTTCAATCTTCCTAATAATGTGGAGTAACAGTAGTTATAAGCAATCACAACGGATGGATACAATGACTGGAAATCAAGAACAACCAGAGGGCTCTTGTAGTATGCAGAAATTGGTTCCATGACCAGTGGAATGCATTCTAGCGGTTTCTGATTTCTCACTTGCTTCTTACTTGGACTGAGCAGCATGAAATTCTCACCTTTGGCGATACGCATCATCAGAGACTCAACTTTGTACTGGGATCCTCTGTAGAATACATCATTGAAATCAATTCCAATCATTCTAGCTTGCTCAGTAGCCTTTGCAATAATCTCTGCAGTTTTAATAAGTTTAGCATCAACTTCAGTACGTCGTCTGATGTACTTCACAGAACCCAAAAAGTCGGATTCGATCATTTGAGTAAGAATCTTATATGTGTAGTGTGGTATTCTTTCATGAAGGAGATGATAAGCAACGTATTCAATGGTATTCTTTCCCAGATGAAGCTCCTTTAGATGTCTCCATATGTTGATGACATGTCGACCGCAGATTTTGATGCTTGATGTATGTGTGTAACCCCAATGGTCACCCATCTTACTCATACTCTTCGAAGAACAACGAGAAAGATCCTTAATAAACTCATAATCAAATTCTGCCCTGGAGCGATCAATCAAATAGCCCCATGATGATGCATGAACCTCGTATCCTGCAATGATATCTGGATCAAGCTGAACAACTAAGTCTGCAAATGCCGTAAGCATGTCAAATTCCTCTCCAAAAGTCTGAGATTCCATCCTTGGGATGGGTTGCTTGCGATTCGTGGTGAGCATCCCTTCCTCATATGAATCTCCATTTACCATTCTCCAAACAATAGCTACGACAGGATCATAACTAGGATCGGGTTGAAAACCCTCTCTAGTAGCCACTATGATCTCCGCAATAAGAACTGTCAAGTTGTTGAATCCGTCCGGACGACGTTCAGCGGTGGCTTGTGTGGCAAATTTGAACCCCTGTGTGACACCAATCTGAGACGATGTCGGTGAGAGTTTAAACTTGGAGACATCATCATAATCTGGTGCAGGTTTGATATACTTCCATCTCTGGAGAATCCCTGCATCTAATGTCTCGATTGTACCATGTGGTTTGATGTTCAAAGTTTGGCCGTCGACATTGACTTCTTTGAGCTCCGATAAGAGTTTCGATTCCAATTTGAACTTCTTACCAGCTCGAATAAAAGCCTTCGGAGGGATCTCGTTATAGAAAGGGTCGTCGTAATGTATCTGAGGCAGACCATGTTCTTCAAAGTCGAGATCTTTTGGAGGGTGTTTCTTGTAAACGTATCGAGTTGAACCCGGGCGTCTCTTAGGCAGTTTCCACCGCACACTTGAACGCTCAGAGATAGTGATATCAGAAGTACGTCTTTTCTTGAATCTTCTGCTGAAGTGTTGTGTGAATTGTAAGTCAGTGATGTTACCCATCGATGTCTCCTCTTGCTCAAGCGAAGTAGCCTTTGGAGAGTTCAAAAGTTCATCCTCATCTCCAGTGTCTTCATCAAAGTCATTTTGAAAGTTCTCATGTATTGCATTATCGATATAATCAGTTCCGAAATAAAGGTCATTAAAATCCTCCTCATCTCTATTTTGTTCTGCACTAGGCTGATCTTGACTCATCACTTCTGTATCAAACTCCGGCTCATAAAACATTTCAGAAATCGTTCCAAACGCAGTTGGCAGGTTGGAAGATGAAGGGTTCTTTTTTAGAAAAGATCTAAAACCCAAACTCTTTTCAGGTTTCAATTCCTTAATGTAGTCAAACAAAAGTTGATTCTCCCTAGAGTCGACCCATTCTACATCAGGAATTCTATCAACCGAAGCGGGAGACGAGTAACGTTCTTCTCCTCGAAGTTTTCTTTGAAAGTCACCATCCTTCCATAGGTCCTTTGTACTTTGGATGTAAATAAAATCTGGATCGACCTTGTTGAATTTCTCCACGAAGTCATGATGCAAGTGTCTTTCCTTCAGATCATTCCTATTCAGGATATATTGGGCACAAGTATCGATCTCAATTGCACCACGCCCTATCCGAGGAATGTCAGTTGTATGGTATCCCATCATATACTGCACCAAGTCATCCGTCTCGAGACTTTCATCATTCAATATCGGAACTCTGATGAAGAGCTCCCTGAGTCTCAGCCAGCCACAACCAAAAAGGTTAAAATCTGTAAGAAACTGTAGTCCATATGGGATATGTGCCTCAAATACGTCAAACTTTTTGCCCAGCGAACCATCACGAAGGAGATCTGCTACTCTGTTGTGATAAGATGGGTTCAAGAGATAGATCTTAAAGAAAGTCTGATAACCAACATGATAACCGTAGAAGGGTATACCTTTGCAAATTGAGACATGTGCAATGTACTTGAATATCTTGTTCTTCTCTGTGGTATCTTCTTCTTCTTCTTCATTGATATCCTTCTTCCTCGATAGCGATGCTGCCGTAGCGGCTTCCAGACTCTTCTGTAGCTCAAAACAGCTCTGCTTCTCATAGGGGATATAGAGGTAAGGGTAGACACCATGTATGTGAACTAGTACATTGTGGCCTGTTGGTAAACTCCCATAGACTCTGATAATAGGCACATGGTGGTATGTGTGCTCATCACTTGATGGAGGCGATGATCTATCGAACGGTGTCGGCGAGACCTGATACGAGTCATAGCTATTGATCTGCACTTTAAAGTTCTCATCCTGAGATAGCTCCCGAGTCGCTAACAATTCATCTCTGTTTCTGTTCATGTCATTGCGCTTGTCGTTGCTGACTGCCTTCTTCCTCGTTGTTGTGTGAGGTTTTCATGTTGAAGTTCAAACTTGACAATGAAAAAGCACTCTATAGAATCGCCATCAAGATAATGGTTCGCTTTGTTGGACCCTTTCTGAGATGTCAACGAAGACACTCATCCACACTTCTTAAGGCGATCAATGGACGCTCTAAGGACCAATTTGAATTGGCTTTGGCTGCCAATCCAGTGCTACAGAGACTATGGAACACTCCACATTCTGTATCAAAGACCGATACTCTGAACGCAACCAACACGCTTCCCATTGTGCTGCGTTCGAAGGATGCTGTGTTCCATGATGTTTCTAAGGAGAATGCAGATATACAAGGTCTCACTCTCAAACTTAAGCAATTCACTACGTACTTCAAAGCTGTGATCTACTTCTACAGAATTGGTATCCAGAACGTCTGGCGTAACAGAAAGTTGATGACCCAAATCAAATGCAAGTACCACGTTGAGAGTATTGAAGCTAGAGGAGAAGTTATAAAGCGCAAGCTACGTAACGGTCAAGACATTGTCAATTCCTTGATTGCTCTTGAAACATTTGAAAGAATCGAACAAGAAGCATTGAAGACTATTGATCCAACTCTGATCCTAAATATTACAAGAAAAGAGTTCCAAACAGTACTGAGAACCGAAAGAGACATCTTCAAGATCCCACTATTTGCTGTAATCTTGGTTATCTTTGCGGAAATGACGCCATTGCTCTGTTATAAGATCCCTGAGGTTGCCCCAAGTACGTGTGTCTTCCCTGGATTAGTGAAAAAGATGCATCATCATGCCACAAAAGCGCAAGCTGATCTTTCAAGGCTGCGTATGGAACGCTATTCTAAATCTTACAGCCATGATGAATACCCATTCCAGAGTGTGGAGAGACTGCCGGATGACGAATTGAGACTATTGGCCCAGTCCCTGAACTTGACCTCTAGATATCTCCCAATTGGTCTTTATCCTTCGATTATCTTGCAATCTCGTATCATGAAACGCTTCAATGAGATCAGAGTTGATAACTTTTTCTTAGTCACTGGTAAACAGAACTTGTGGAACTTGAACAAGAACGAATTAATCAGATGTTGTATTGATCGGTCCCTTGTGGACTTTTCTAAAGATAATCTGAATCACATTGGTGTCCATGAGTTAAGAATGAGATTGTTCTTCTTCTTAGGTCTATGTGAGAATGAGAAGAGCATCGGAAACGTTGGGTTATTGGGGCTGAACCATTTGAAATCGGATCAATCTGTCCATTTCAGCAATATCCAACAGGAAGAAGCACATGTATTGAACACTTGGTGGGCTGAGAAGCATAAGACAGATATTGTCGAGGAATGAAACATTACCTATATGAAATGTATAAGTGAAAGAATATCATTATAATCTATTAAGAGACGAAAGTCCCGTGTAAAAAATCTGTTGTAAATAATACCAAAAAAACAGCATCTCGTAAACCCTCAGTATTTTTTAACTGTAGCAAGTTATCATCACTTCTTCGACTCCTTCTCCTTATAGCTCTCGAGGTGTGCATCCTCCTCCCTCACTTCTGTATGGATATGGCCAGGGGCATGTATCGCGTGGCCCTTCGGATCCACAGTACATGGGACAATCTCAGAGAACCATTCATCTTTGAAAACGTCATCAAATGTGGCACGCTTCGTTGCATCCACCTCTAACATACGAGACATGATAGGTCTAGCCGCATGTGGGAGCAAACGCATCAATCTATAAGGACCATGAATCTGTTGATGATGTTGAGGTTGAGGTTGAGGCTGATGTTGAGGCTGATGATTCTCCTGCTCAGGAAATTTCTGATTCACATGCTCATCAGAGTTATTCTTTGATGTTTGTGGAGTAATCTTTCTTGACTCTTTGCTGTTGATCTCCTTCTGTTCAGTTTCTGGTTTTGAAGGTTCTGTAGGCTGGTCAATGTGAGCGTTATCCAAAACCTCAGTGATCTTCTCAACATCCAACTCTCTTCTCTTCCTTTCCTCTTTTCTTCTTCTCAACAGCTCCTTGTGTGCAGCTGCAGCTTGGTAATAATCATGTAGCTGATCATCTGGCATGCCATAGAATTTAAAAGACGGATCGCTCTGTTTTGGAGCCTTCCATGGGAATCTCTTGAGAGTCATACAACAATAAATAATGGCAATAGACCAAATATCCACAGGCTGTGGGTTATAACGTTGCTGTGTCAGCACTTCAGGTGCCAAATAAGGATCAGAACCACAAACGCCATGTGCCTTGACGATCTGGTCCTCGTAAGGATACCTGAACACAACCGCAGATCCAAAATCGATGATTTTGACGATCCCTTCTTTGTTAATGACACAGTTATCCAGCTTTAAATCTCTATGGGCAATACCCATAGAGTGTAAGTACTTGACACCTTCACAGATCTGTCTAAAGCAGCAGTTGATCTCGCCACGTAGCATCTTGCCGCTCATCACGACAGCAAAGAAATCAACAGGGCAGTATTCCATCACCTCGTAATAGTGGCTGTTCTCATTGATGATGTCCAGGGTTTGGATAATGTTTGGATGGTGTAACGTGGACCCGATACAGAATTCGGCGGTGCACTTCTTAGCATATTCCTTCTCCTGTTCGTTTGGTCTTCTTGGTCTAAACTCCTTAACAGCAAATGTAACACCATCCGAAGCACGAACCAGAAGTCTGACTGAACCACCTGCACCAGAACCTAGGATCTTTCCCATGCGACCATACTTCTGTACGAGGGTGCCATCTTCATCAAATGGGTCATGTTTGCTCAGACTGAGCGTTGAAGCTGATGCGTCGTTCTTGTTCAAGTTCATTTGGGATGACTGGTTTCTCTTTAACGAAGGCCTAAAGAAGCGCTTAAGCTCAAGCATGGAATGGCGCTCTTTATCAGGTGGTGAATGACTTTCGGTGTTCTGGTGTTCATCACTGTCCTGTTTGGCAGTGGACTCGTGAGTATTGGTCCTCGTACTTGAAGGGGTGGAGTCTGTGTGACCGATATGGATCCACTTTGAGGGACGTGAGAAGTGCATCGTTGTTCTTTGGCTGTTTCTGTTGTTGTTGTTGTGTAAACGAGTTGAATAACCAGATGACTCAAATCACAAGATCCTCCCTTGACAGGTTTTTTTTTCTGGCAGTTATGTGTAGTTTTCCCTTTAGGATCGTGATGATGATTGCTGCTGGTTCAACAATGCAAAGAGGTTTAATGAATATAAGTCGAAAGAAACAGGATGCTTGCTCTTGTGGGAAAGGTGCGCAAAAAGGCAGGAAATGGATTTTGTATCATTCATGTGGTAAACGTACCATGTCCGTCACCGGATCTCCCTTTCTGTTTCAGCCTCATCCTCTTAATATGTGTGTTCAAGTAGGATTTTAGTTGTTCGCTATAAGTACGGCTCCGTCAATGGGGACTGGAATCTGAACAGGGTCCCTGCCTACACCCGCGCAGTGCTCTGCCTAGCGGAAGTTTCACTCAGAGATTCCGGAGGGGCTCGAGTTATTTTTCGCAAAGAGATCCCGGCAGTTTCATCCGACGGCTTTTTGTGTCAGCCTCGCACGTCTGATGGCAACACACATGAGAGGTTTCTGAGGGCGGTCCCCTGGTGACCTGAAGACCACTTTTCAACACTATATGAGTGCATATCGTGTTACAACCCTGTGGCATGAGCAGGTGGTGTTTATAGCGTGGGCAATACCATGATAAAAGGCGAAAATCAGTATCGAGACAGGCGAGAACAATGCACGTCACTCCTTTACTCTCCGGAACTGACATTCCGAGAGCAGTGAAGTTTGAGACAGTGTAAGTATCTGTCGCTGAGAGAAGGCGTTTGAGCTATAGTTGATGATGATTATTGGTTAATCTTAAATCTCTGGTGTGGTAGAGTAGTCCTTTGTTAAAATGTCCCTTCTTTTATTAATAGGTTTCTTTGACAGTAATATTTGGTATACCAAATTTTCTGTTCAAATAAGAAATTCCCTATTTGCGAGAAAATCAAATTAATATTAATACATTTTTTCTGAACGTCCTCTATTTAGCACTAATTATGGAGAGAACCCATAATTGAATGTGCAACATATAAATTGTTATCTCCCAATGGAAGAGAACTACTCCATATAACACGGATAATGTGATCCACAAGACACAAAGACACAAAGATACATCCACACCCACAACATCCGAGCACCTCAGAGATGGACCCGCGAACTCGTTTTGCGCCGAGTGGTCCGTAACGATGCACCAGCCGCGCTTTGTTTTCGTTTTGAGAGATCGCTAGAAGATCAACAAAAGGAAGCTTCCACAAAAGAGGCTGCAGGGCGATTGGGATTTGATTTGGCGAGTGTTGTATCGCTGTTGTGGCACAAGGATATATATCACAATGTCTTCCCTCACAGACAAACAGAAGGCGGACCTTCATAATTCCATGCTAAACTACCTCCGTCCCTTGGTGTCACAAGAGACTTTCACTTCATTGCAAGCAAATCTTAAAGTGCCCACGATCCAGGAGGACAATGGATTGCTAGCCAAGAAATGGACTGCTATTCTTCGGCTACAGAAGAAGATAACAGAGCTTCAGTCACAAGTGGAACAGTTCTCGAAACAACAAGATGGCAAGATCAAAATCGCCAACGCAGAATATACAAAGTTGAATTGGATACCTTCAAGAGTTAAGAAGACGCTCAATAACAACTCAAATATCACTTCTGTCGCTATACATCCTAAGTTACCTCAACTTGTGTGTTGTTCCGCTGACGGGACTTTCTCAGTATGGAACCTATTGGACCTTGCACAACCAATGATCACGGTTCAAGCACATACAAGAGGTGTGAATGCTATTGCTATATCTCCGGAGAAATTGGACATTGTGGGGAATAACCATGCCTTAGTGACATGTGGATCTGACTTATATGTGAAAGTATGGGATATTCAATCAGGGAGACTCATAAGGACGTTGACAGGGCATGAACATGTTGTTTCAGACGTGGTTTTCAAAGATGAGCATACCATTTTCACATGTTCTAGAGATACTACGATCAAGTGCTGGGATATTAAGACCGGCTGGTGCTTGAAATCTTTCGTGGGTCATTCAGATTGGGTTAGATGTTTGGATCTCACTGCAGGTGAGTATTTGTTATCAGGGTCCAATGATCAGAGTATAAGACTCTCACATGGTGATTCAGGAACAGGGTTAGGATTGATGATTGGTCATAACCAGGTGATTGAATGTGTCAGATTTGTGCCTTTGAACTCTAACAAATGGGTGGACTCCTTGAATACGTTGGATTATCAGGGTGATGATGAAATATACAGACAATTGGGATTCAAGTATGCTATAACAGGAGGGAGAGATGATACAATCAAGATATGGTTATTGCCAATGCCTATTTTGAGACCACATAATCATCCCCTACCTTCATCTAATCCACAAGGTCAATTAGTAAAAACTCTTGTTGGGCACAAGTCATGGGTCAGAGATCTTTGTTTCCATCCAAATGGCAAGATCTTGATAAGTTGTTCCGATGATAAGACTATTAAATTCTGGAATTTGGAGACAGGTGATTGTGTCAGAACGACAGAGGGCCACGAGGGGTTCGTAAATAAGATAGCGTGGGCTCCATCTATCTTTGAGCATGAAGAGGATAGGTTAACAGATGATGAGGCATTGATTAATGAAAGTATGAGATGTGTATTTGCATCAGGGAGTACGGATCAAACGGTCAAAGTATGGGAATAAATATATGAATCTACAAATCAAAGTAATTCTGTAATCTATTTGACTAAATAAGTTCAAAGCGTTTGATCAGCTTAATCAAAACTCATCGTTAACCAAAACAGTCTTGAAACTGTACGGTTCATACAACTTACCACCACCCACAAAGAATTTGGACATCGACTCCACCCAGTGAAGACGTAAAGAGTGTAACATAGCAGAAGTACCCTCCATAACAACCAAGATAACAACTGTCAAGACTAACCATACTGCAAACAAGCACACTGTGGAGATGACACCGATAACACCAGTGCTACCAAAGGCACCCTCAATAGTCATAGTCCATAAGACGGTAGACAATTGAGCATGAGCTAATGACAAGGCCCACAATCTTAAGTATGAGGCTGTATGAGAGACAGAGTTTAAACAGAATTCAATAGTGTGGATAACCTGATGTATCATGATATCACCAAAGTCATGGCTTTCGTGCTCTTCTTCATCATCATCACCAGCAGCAGCCTCTTCTTGGATATTGGCCTCACCGCCATCTTCGATTGGCTGATAGTGAGCAGCCTCTTTGTCAAGCTTAAACTTGAAGTACATTGGCTTGAGCAACAAGAGCCATGGAACACAAATGAGTGCAATCAAGAGTAAGGCAACTTGAACCTTCTCCTGTCCTTGAT
Organism: Williopsis suaveolens; assembly: GCA_003708225.3. Classification (NCBI taxonomy): domain Eukaryota; kingdom Fungi; phylum Ascomycota; class Saccharomycetes; order Phaffomycetales; family Wickerhamomycetaceae; genus Williopsis; species Williopsis suaveolens. The sequence continues at coordinate 85,520 of PPNS03000008.1, read as the reverse complement.
ATAGATGTTCCTCAACGGTACCTGGAGACAAGAACATGGAAATCAACATGTTAAGCAAACCTGGCGCCGGTTTACCAAGAGCGGCCCAATCAATGGACCACTTGTACACGACACAGATGGACAAGTAACCAAAGATAGATTGCATGAAGAGCAAACCTGGAATGAAGTTACCAACGATATCAATGACCGATCTGAAATGGACATAGTTGACAATGGAGAATAAGTAAGAGTATGACATGTGGATGAAACCCATCAAGATGGACAATTTCATCTTGTAGGAGTTAGAGAACAACAAACCATTTTCAGTTCCGTGCCATGCAGGATCTAAACCAATAGCATATACACCAACTTTCTTTGCAAAGATGGTTTCACCCAATTGATGTTCTGGCCATTCCCAACCAGATTTAAAAAAAGTCATCGACTTGGAAAAGACATCATTGTAAAGGAAACCTGTGTACATGGAGAAGAGACCCATGAGCAGCAAAATGTATCTTCCAGAGTAAGCCATATCAGATATTTCATCTCTTTTCATTCTACCAATTTGTTTCTCGAAGATGACAAGGGTGGAGGCAGCGAGGGAAAGAATAAAACCGTGACCCAAATCACCAAACATGATAGCGAACATGAATGGGAAAGTGACAATCGTCGGTAAACCTGGGTTAACTTCTTTGTATTCTGCAATACCATAGGCATCACAAATACTTTGGAATGCTGCTGTGAATTTATTGGTCTTGTGGTAGGTTGGAGGGGTCTTTGTAGTATGCATGATGTTAATGATGGATTGGATCCCGGTCGTGTTACTGTGTATGGTTTCTTTCACAAAACCAAGTTCTGAAGTTGGTACCCAGCCTTCAGCAATCAAGGTCTTTCTGTTTGAATCGTAGTCGAACAAGTTCAAGATCTCATAGACAGACTTCTCCTTTGCGATGATCTGAGACCATACTGCAAGCTCTTGAGAAATAGCAATGAGTTCAGTCTCCAAAGTTCTTGTGGTGCTATCCAAAACTGTGTTTAAGTCAGCTAGTTGCAGGTTCACTTCTTTTATTTGCTCCTCTCTCAAGTTTTGATCCTGGTCAACCTGATAAGTATCAGCATCCAAGGACTCTGCAATCTTTTTAATTCTTGAGATGATCTCAGAGCCATGAGAGAATACAATGAAAACATCTTTATCGGCGGCGGTTTTTGTCTTTGGGTCATAGATCGGTTCGGATATCTCAATGGTCTGCATGAACAGGTTACCTCTCAAGACTCTCCACAATATCTTCTCCAAAACGTTCTTCTTAGCTCTTGGAATCACACCAATGACGTAGCTCACGTTCAAACGTTCAGTGACATGATTTGCTTCGGAATCGGTGGTCAAATCGATCAAATCAGGGTTACTAGAAGCCTTACGGAAAAAATCATCAGCGCCTCTTAAGACATATCTAAGTTGTTGTAACTCCTTCTTCTTATGTTCCAGGGATTCGTTAGAATCAACCAACTGGGACAGTCTTTGTTCCAATATCTGTGCGCTCTCGACCTTATCGTCGATATCACTGGTCTTCACAGGGGCACTGAAACGTCTAGTAGTGTCTTCGTCTTCAAAAGGAGGTGGGTTGAGCTCAATTCCACGATCATCTAATCCCTGCTTGAAGTATCTGTACTGTCTCTGGACGTTATCAAGACGCCTGATTTCCTTGACGAATGATCTTTGGAAAGTGTTCACCTTCGAGTTCAAATCTCTAAACTGGACATAGCCAGACTCGCCGAGAGCATACACAGTCTGACGACTGATCTCGGCAGGAATATATAGCTGGACCAGCGTCATATCCGCAGAGCCTGTAGAGGGCATGTTAGTTAATCAATCGTGGATATATTCCATGATAATGGCCTAACACAAGGGGCACATGTGTCTCCAGGTAAACATGGCGGTATCAGAAGATAAAGGACCCGCAGAAAAAAGTCCACATAGACACCAAATACTTACGGAAAATGGCCTCCTCAGATGACATGGTAGCAAAAATAACCTGTCCTCCCTGTCTATGTCTAAGCTTGAAGAGCTGAGTTGTATGTTGTCAGTCTCTTTGATAAAGAAATTGAAATGGCTGCTTCCTTCTCCCACGGGCCGGGTAACTCCGGGATGTTCCGCGAAATCGTTTTGCGCACGAGGGGGTTTCCCTCTTCTTGTTATGGGAACGCTAGATTGGGTACTTTAATGAACTCTCTGATGGCAAGTTTACACCAGCTTACAAGGAGTTGAAGGTGAAAAAAATGACATTTGTGGAACCAGTGAGACGCATATTAACCACAGAGGATCTGGAGAAGTGGAAAGACAGTTCAACACATGCAGAGATTGTCGAATTCGTGGAGGAATTGGCACAATCCGTGATTGGTAAGACCAACGATGCAGAGTGTGAAATCTCTGAGATTACTCAGGGATTACTCGATATCCTCGATTTTGTACTGAGGATTATAGTAGAACATCCTGTGTCGGATAAGGGTAGCTCGAGATTCGGTAAATTGGAATTCAGAGACGTCTATGATGAGATCACTGATACATCGAGAGACTTCATGAGAGAGCACATCAGGGCATTGATCCAAGATGAGGACCCAACAGTCGAGTTGGCAGTGTATTTCAACGAGTCCTGGGGTAACAGAACAAGAATTGACTATGGTTCGGGCCATGAATTAAACTTTCTCGCATTCCTGCTATGTCTAAAGAAGATGAATATCATCAAACCGACAGATTACACAAGTGTGGTTCTCAAAGTCTTCAATAAGTACATCTCAGTCATGCGTGTCTTACAACGTGAATACTGGCTAGAACCAGCAGGATCGCATGGTGTTTGGGGACTGGACGACTATCACTTCCTTCCATTCCTCTTTGGTGCTGCCCAATTGGTGACACATACACATCTACGTCCTAAATCGATTCATGACAGTGATTTGGTGGAAATGTTCTACAAGAGGTATATGTACTTCGAATGTATCCATTTCATCAATTCGATCAAAAATGCATCTTTGAGGTGGCACTCACCGATGCTAGACGATATTAGTGGTGTTAAGACATGGAGTAAAGTTTCTGAGGGTATGCAAAAGATGTATAAGGCTGAAGTTCTAGCTAAATTGCCCATCATCCAACATTTTTTCTTTGGGAGTCTTCTAAAGGCGCCAGAGGGTTGTTCACTTCCAAGGAACACACTCCACCACGATGAAGGGTGCGGCCATCATGATAATGACCCAGATGAAGGATTACTGGATCACCAGCATGCCTGGGGTGATTGTTGTGGTATTAAAGTCCCATCAGCTATTGCTGCTAGTGAAATGAACAAGTCTAAACCTTTACCATTTGATTAAATCTACGGACATCAAAGTTTTGATTTATCGTAACTTCGTTAATGTATTATATCTTGATCACCAGCCGAATCTCAATTGCGCAGCAGTAAAGACTGGTGGTTTCCAAATCAAGAGATCTGGATCGATTGTGCGTTTCTTCTTCTTCTTCATCTTATCGTACTGTTCGATGATCTCATCAGTGATATAGATGACGTGCTGCCCCTTAAAGTATCTCAAGATGGATAGCGTTTGAGCCGTATGAAGAATATCCAATGTTGTCATTGATGTCTTTTGACTGATTTCATCGATAGAGATATAATCAGTTTCACTTTCGACAATCAATTTGATAAGAGTTTCGGACCAATATGCCCTATATGACAATAGACCGAGATCTGATAATGGCTTCTCAGGGGACCCAATTTTACCTTCCTTCTTGGAAAGTTCATATGAGAACTCAATCAACAAACGACCATATCCTAATCTTTGATACTGTGGCAGTGTAAGAATGCACGCAAGGTTATAGTTCTCTGCAGACTCCTTCTCCTTGGAGAAATATCCGACAAGATGGTGGCCTTGTTCATCTCTTCTTGTCATACAATAGAACAAAAACGGGTCAACATCATAGTACAGTGTTTTATGATCAAGGAACAATTTGGAGAAAAGACAGACGTTACGACACCACGTTCTCTGTTTCCGTCCATCAATCTCAAAGAAGGAGACATAATCATCTCTATAGATCTCATTTCCAGGCGGGTGTCTCAACGTACATTTCTTTCTGAATCTTTCAAATTGTTTCTTTGAGCCAAAGAACTGCAATGTGAAATCATCGATATATATCACATCTTCTTCTGTGAGCTCAATGGGGTACGGCGAAAAATACCATGGTTCAATCTCGTAATTACCCATGATAACTTTAGATAAGTTTCTCACCTTGGCGACTTCAGAATGGTTCTGAATCATTGAACCAGAAGTTCTCAATTTTTCAATCTCGTCTTCTCTAGAGACCTCTTCATCTATTAAACCTTGGACGTTTAAGTCGTCTAAATCCATGACATCTTCGAAACTAGCGCCAGGTGTTGCACCAGAATCTCTCTTCTGTTGTTTCTTCTGTGTTATCTTCTTAGGCGGCGCAAGCTTCTTCTGATCCTTCTTTGGCTGTTCAGGCTTTGGGAATCTCACCACCTGGTCCAGATCAATTCTATCCGATGCGACCCACTCGTCCAAACGCTTATTGAAATCGACGTAGTGGATAAAGTATTCCTTATTGCCCTTTCTGGTTCTTATATGTAGCAGCTCACCTTTTCTCTTCTCACCGTCCTTTTCGACCCAGCATTTACACCCAGTGACCAAATCTTCCACGATGGCCATCTTAGTCTCACCTTCAGTCTCCGCAGGATCATTCTGATCCCCGCTCATCTTTGCCTGTTGTTACCGCCGTTGATGTTAGTGATCTCTAAGTGCCCAGTTGATGTTATTGTTGATGTTTTCTCAGAGCCCTGTTCGCGAAATAAAACGAGTTCGCGAATAATTGGCAAGGCGTCACAGGAAAACCCGAACACCACATAGGAGAAAGCTGAGCAATTAATGAAATAGGGGGCGTTATCGTGGCTATTTCATCATATATGTCACTCATGCCCTGTTTTAATGAGCTCTGCAAAAATCGACTTAATAACAGCTTGTTGGAAAACCCGCCATTAGCCACCGTGACATGCCAGCTGTGGTACGTACCAACGCATCCACGTGATTTCCAGCGAATGAAATTCCGTTTGTTTCCCTCTGCTTTTCTCCCAAGTTTGTTCGCGGTGAAAGTGGCCTTTTTTTTTCCTGGTGTGAAAAGTGATTCAAATCTCTATCGTATAATCAACAACCTACCACATTCAGATTATATTCACAATGCTCCGTTCTGTTGCTACTAGAAACTTGGCCAGAGTTGCCCCAGTCAGATTCGCCTCTACCCACCCTGTCTCTAAGGCTGCCATTGCCGAGCTCGAGTCCAGATGGGAAGAACTTCCAGCTGCTGACCAGCAAGAGATCGTCTCTCAACTCTCTGAGCGTCAAAAACTCCCATGGGCTGAGTTGACTGAGGCTGAGAAGAAGGCTGCTTGGTACATTTCCTACGGTGCCTGGGGTCCACGTCGTCCAATCCACCCAAAGGGTGAGGCTGGTAAGATTGCTACTGGTGTCTTTGCTGGTTTGTTTCTCTCCCTCGGTATTTTCTTTGCCTTCAGAGCTAACGCCCCAGAGGCCCCAAAGACCATGAATCGTGAGTGGCAAGAGGCCTCCAACGAATACTTGAAGTCCAAGAACGCCAACCCATGGTCCGACTATTCCCAAGTTCAAAGCAAGTAGATCCCAGAACGGTTTTAGTTTGTTCTTGAAGGGAGAGAGTTAGAGAGAGTGAGAGGAAAGGAGTTATCATATTCATGAGGAGGTGTGCGAAGAGGAGGTTGTACTACATGACAGTTTTATTATGACATAAATTGAGGTGGGACGACAGTTTTGAGAAGAGAAGGAAGGAAACTAGTGTTCTCTTCCCGACATATAAAGTTCCATTATTTATTACGAGGATTTACAAGGTGATTCACTATTTTTTGTGCAATCAAGTGTTAGTATCCGTCTACTCAAGTGTTTTTTTGTTTGATGTTTTAACAAGGAGAGAATACTCTATTCCACAGGTTTTTTTTTATGTTTGGTTTTTTGCATTAGGGATTAAATCTACTTGATCTCTATAGACATGTGTTTAAGCACTTGAATTGGATACTAAATTGGTTCCAGTATTGTATTTGTAGTTGTCGTTGGTGAAGTCATTGGATGATGAGTCTCATTGTCCGACCTCTTTTTGGACGGGGTTTGGCGAAATAGAAAGGCCACCGATCTCTTGCATCAATCACTCTTGATTGGACAGCCATGGACCTAGCGAACACAAGGTCTGTTCTAATTCATATCTATTCATTATTTAATTAGGACAATCGATCTTTTCAACCCTGCATCGACCTTATGGACTGTGAATTCAATCTGCACACATTGCTCTTGTCTCCTTGTCAAGTATTGTTTAAACTCCACAAGACTACCACCAACGCCGAAATAGATATCCTTTGCTGCAACAAGGGCCAATGGCTGTTGACCAGAATTCTTAGAATGTATCAGTAGTTCAATGACCAACTCTGATATCACAGGAAGGGTGTCTGGTGCATATATGGTCTCAGATGTAATGATCAAGCCAATTGGAGAGCTATCTTCAATGATTTCAACAAACTTTCTGCTCCATGAACCTGCCACGAGTCTGATACCAATGGACTTCTCCGTCAAAGCATCAGAAAACTTTCCGAGAAGAGCTCCCGTGAATTGCAATTCATCTGGCACGATTGGAATAGCATCATCTTCACTTCTTTGTAATTGAATCAACTCTTCAGGTTCCAAAGTCGAAGCCCACGTAATAATTAAGTTCGGAATTGTAACAAGCCTTAAAACAGATTGGTTATAGTCACTCAGAATGAAGTCCACTGCCCTATTACTTCTCAATGCTCTATTGAACAGATACGTGGATGGTAAAGCAGTACCACAGCCAAGTTCAACCACTTTACCCTTGAATACTTCATCATCACCCAAATGACACAAGCGGTCCACCGTATCGATAGAGCACTCCCATGATTTCAGGCCGCCTTCATATATGTTCTTCTTCAGATCAGTTGCATCAGAGCCAATGAGAATTTTATATTCATCATCTTGATCTTCACCATTATCTTCAGTCATCAATTGGTGTTTCACATCAAAGAGTTCACGTCTGAAAACAGCATTACCAAAGGGTGTGACATATGTTTCAAATGTGACACGAGTGTCAGTCAATGATTGTAAGAGATCAGATACCGAGAGTTCTTGTGCCAGATAAGCTGATTGTGATACTGTATCAAGAGGGTTCACGAAAGACTGCGGCTGCTGGGTAGTGACAGTTGAGTTCTCGGTAAATTCGTCATCACTGTCAGCAGTGAACCCAAATGAGAAGGACATTATGCCTGCGTGTTTAGCAATCCTCCGATTTATGGTCAACGACAGCGATGACTTTGATCATGATCGCGAGGAAGCAAAAATAAAAAAGGTTTTTGCGCCATTTCTGAAAGCAGTAACTCCACAGTGCGACACATGTCTGAAATGCGCCACGAAATTCGCGGCCAAAAGCTTTGCGACAAAGAATTTTGGAGAGCAACATCAATTGTCCAGACGGCCAGCACCCAAGTTAAAGTTTAGCCTGTGAGCTTATCTAGGGGGGGGGGGTACTTTTGGACATTGAATGAAAAGCATATACCAGTAGAACCGTTAAGATCCAACCCTACAAAAATATTCTCTACGTTTTTGGCAGATGCACGCCGTACGCACCAAGTGCAGGGCCCACTCTAAGCTCGTCGCCATGTTTGCGCCTCATATGAGCAGAAATAGCAAGAGTCAGAGAGCAGCCAGCTTGAAATGTAGACTGATTGAAGGTACCGAGGAACGATTGCATATAAATTACACTATAATAAGGATGTCTGACGAAGTAGAGCTGGAAGCACCGAATTTCTTGTCTTGTGAGATTTACGAGATGGTATTGAAACCTTTGCATCTTCTCTCCAAAGTTGTTGAACTGAGGGTTCGCATGAAGGAATTGTTCAGAGCGGTTCGCCTTGTATAGAGCCTGATTAGTCCTTGGCACCAACCAAAACAATTGAATGTACTTTGGAGAGTTTTTGAATAACAGGATATGACAATTGTAATGTACATCCTTCGTTGTGACAAAAGCAACAGACCCGATAAATCACTGGATGGTGTGTAAACAACAACCACAAAAGAAAACAGTCAACTCTAAATTTACTCGAGATGATACTATGACTACACTGACTTAAAAGAAAGAATATTAGTTATTAAGTATCAAAAAACAAGTCTTCATCATTGCAAACAAAAGCATACACCCCATCAACAGAAGACAAAAGAGAAAAGACATAAAAAGGATCACATAAAAAACATCACGTGGAATATAGCAGCATCCAATAAAGGGCCAAATGGTACAAGACCATATCTTGGAAGCATCAAATAATTAAGTGTTGAATACAGAAACTAGCCACTGTATTTAAACTTCTTAGTTGATAGAAGAAACGATAGATTTCAACTTGGCGGTAAGCTTCTTGAAGAAAGACTTCTTCTCAACAGCAGCTGGGACATCCTTAGCTTGATCCTTACCCTCATCAGCGGCCTTGACGACCTCATCCTTAGCCTCCTCAGCATCCTTGGTGGCCTCAGCAGGGGCAGTTTCAGCGGTCTCTTGAGCCTCTTGGGTGGTCTCTTCAACCTTAGCTTCAACGGCATCAACAGTTGGTTGGACGGTCTCTTCGACCTTGTTCTCGACGTTCTCAACAGCAGACATTGTGTTTGTAATAACTTGTGTGGTTTGTAGTAGCAGGACAGAAAAAAATATCAGTTGGGTCGTCTGAGAAAAGGGCGAATCTCTCAATTTATAACGCCATCTTGTCTGCCAAAACATTCCGGGTTCCAGGGCTAAGCTGCAGCAACAGGGCCGCGCAAAATGCGAAATTCCTACCGAATTGAGAATGGCGCGCCTTGAGAAATTGCCCGCCATTTCGTGACAGGTTGGTTGACACATATGTGGTGGATGGGCATCGATTTTGGCATTGGAATTGGCTATGATAGAGATGCCAATTGGATCGAGGCAAGCTTAAGTACTCATATGATCGTATCATTGAGCTGTGAGTATCGTTCCATTTTTGTTGTGTGATTCACGGAAGAAATACGGTTGGAACACGTACCCCAAATTCGGAAATTACGCCAATTTGTGGTGTGAAAGGCGTTGCAAACTCGCAAATGATGTGACACCAAAACAACATTGGAACCTCCAGCGCTGTGAGTTTGGTACACATCGGGGCAGAAAATCTTTGATTTAGTGATATTTCAAGCAGAAATGCCATCTTTTATTATATATCAGCCAGTTGTGACCGCTCATGCCTTCACAATGGTATACGTTGAAAGTCTTTGTGTCAAAGGAGTGGCTCGATCTGCGTTTTCAGCCCAAGTGATTTATGTACGTACAACAGGTTCATGTCGCAATTTCTTGATGCAACAAGTCACGAACAAGGTGTAAATTTGGCACAGACTGGAGAGTTTAGTCAGAACTCAAACTGACAACGAACGGTCAACACTGAGGTATAGTAGAACATACACCGATCTGAATTTAAAGCAACTAACAAGGTCACTGTACGGCGCTCGTCCCTTCAAATGTAAAGAGTGGATTAGCACCGGATATACGAACTACACACTCTCAGTCTTCACCAGCACCACCAACACCAAAATTGAGATGTTCAATCAAACCGATAGGGCCTAGAACGCAATGGGAAGATGCAGTTCCGACCAGGTCACATGACTATCCCGGAAATCGAGCAACAGGCGAAGTTCGAAGACCAGAGCGAACTGGAAGGAAAACACAGAAAGTGCGCAGTCACAACACGCAGGCAGGAACAACGCTAGTGATCTTTAGAACACACCAGCTGACTACTTACACTCATTGGCTGAGACAATTTCATAAATATCTGAGCTCCCAGTTGAGGCTTCATAGCGACCAACCGACACCTTTGGCCTTCATTATTCTCTGTTCGACATGTACCAACAACAGCGTACAGTCTTCATGGACTCCAGCTCTCAACAGAGAGGTATCTCACAGCTGAACACACCTCCATCTACTTCATTAGGATCATCTGCACTCAACGGGTACCAGCAACACTCACAGCAATTGAATCCACAACAGTTTCCTGCATTTAACCAACACGGCCAGATTCCTCCACAGAGTGCACCTTCACAGGTTGTGAACTCCAACTTGCAGCAGCCATCATCTGCCCAGCAGCAGCCACCGGGGATTCAAAGTCAACCATCTATGCAACAGCCACCGTCTGCTTCGGGTTCAAGGGCATTGGATGATGAGAAGGTTTATCAATGGATCGTTGAACTCTCATATGGTCCAAATCGAGAAGAGGCCCTCTTGGAATTGGGAAAGCAAAGAGAGCAATATGATGATTTACCACTTGTGCTTTGGAACTCGTTTGGTGTGATGACTTCGTTATTGGATGAGATCATTAGCGTATATCCGTTATTGTCTCCTCCCAACCTTTCATCCAGCGCTTCAAACAGGGTTTGCAACGCTTTAGCTCTTTTACAATGTGTTGCTGCTCACCCAGACACTAGGAACATGTTTTTGAATGCTAATATACCACTCTTCCTCTATCCGTTCTTGAACACAAACTCCAAGCAGAGAACGTTCGAATATTTGAGACTCACGAGTTTGGGTGTCATTGGTGCTCTGGTTAAAAACGATACTCCTGAGGTTATCTCTTTTCTTCTTACTACAGAAATAATACCACTATGTTTGAGAATCATGGAATCTTCTGCTGAACTGAGTAAGACCGTGGCAATCTTCATAGTCCAAAAGATCTTGACAGACGACCATGGGTTGTCATATGTTTGTCAAACTTATGAAAGATTTGCTGCTGTGGCATCTGTATTGAAGACTATGGTTGATCAGCTCGTTACAAACCAGGCTTCGAGACTCCTGAAACATGTTGTTAGATGTTATCTGAGATTGAGTGATAATGTGGATGCTAGAAAGGCATTGATCCAATGTCTTCCAGAATCATTGAAGGATGGTACTTTTCATATGGTTCTGAGGGAGGATCCAGCCACAAAGAAGTGCTTGGCCCAATTGCTATTGAACTTGGGTGATTATGACTCTCAGCCGGCTGGGAACCAAGGGAACCCTCTTTCTGGTCAACAGATGCCAATGCAGCAGGCTCCCGGGTTGAATATTTAGGTACTCCATGTCCTGAATTGTTTCTATAATTGGTTCAACGAGATAAATCACGACTGTATGAGTGCTGTAGTTGTCAATTGACCAAGTTTGTGGAATCTAATAAGCACACTTTGGTGAAAAAACCGAGGGTTTTACTCCCGGAAGTCGCCCGGGTGAGTGAAAAGCCCAGCGCGACAAAACAAACAACAGCACAGCACAACGGAGGGAGATCAACAAACTTACACTGAATCTCAGTGAACGGTAGCCGAAAAGAGGAATTCCTACTCCTGTTGCAGAGTTTCAACAAAGATCTTTGATTTGAAGGGCCCGATTGATCCATTCTCTCTGATTTCTAATATCTTTGTACTAATCACAGATCCACTAATTGTCGAAGGCTCAATCGAAAAGGGGTGTGCTACAAAGGTTTGACTCTACACAATGTCGACGCACACATATAAGAAGTTTGAGGACACGGACTCTGGCGCGTTGCCAGATAAGATGACCGTGTTCCAGGACTGTCTGAGTGCATTCAACGCCTCTCCTGTGGATGCAAAGAGATCACGTTTGTTGATTGCACGCTTGTTAAGATTGTTGTACTCTGGTGATACATTCCCAAGACAAGAGGCGACTACTCTTTTTTTCTCCATCTCTAAGCTCTTTCAACACAGGGACTCCTCCTTGAGACAGATTGTCTACTTGGCCATTAAGGAATTGAGTGTTATTTCTGACGATGTCTTGATGGTCACATCATCTATTATGAAGGATGTTCAAAATGGTGATATTGTCTATAAGCCAAATGCTATCAGAACATTGACTAGAGTTCTGGATGGCTCTACTGTCAATGCTGCCGAAAGGTTGATTAAGAATGCTATTGTTGATAGGCACCCTACTGTGGCATCTGCCGCGCTGGTCAGTTCATACCACTTGTTACCAGTCGCTAAAGACGTCGTCAAGAGATGGGCAAACGAGATCCAAGAGGCCGTATTGGCTGTCAAGTCTTACTCACAAACTAGTGAAGGCTTTATCAATGACTCTTTAATCTCTCAATATCATGCGTTGGGTTTGTTGTACGCTTTAAGATCTCATGATAAGATGGCTTTGAGAAAAATGATCCAACAGTTCTCCAAGCAACTCAGAAACCCATTGGCTACTTTTCAACTGATCCGTTATGTCAATGAACTCTTGCAGAATGAGCCTTCTTTGATCCCAACCTTGTTCCCATTGTTGCTTGATTGGGTGAATGACAGAAACCACGCTGTGAATTTGGAAGCCATTAAGGTTGTCGTTTCTCTTCCAGTAAGCAACGAGCAATTTTCTGCTGCTGTCTTGAGATTGCAATTCTTGCTCACATCTCCGACGGTTGTCACCAGATTCGCCGCTGTCAGAATTTTGAACAGAATCTCTTTGAAGAACCCAGAGAAGATTGTCAGCTGTAATGCTGAGTTGGAAGCATTGATCAGTGATCCAAACAGATCTATCGCCACTTATACTATAACCACATTGCTCAAGACCGGATCTTCTGATAACATTGAGAGACTTATCCAAGTGATCACCAAATTTATCAATGACATCTCCGATGAATTCAAGATCATCATTATCGATGCTATCAAAACTTTGTCTTTAAAATTCCCACAGAACTACCTATCTATGCTTAACTTCCTTGTTGAGATCTTGAACGACGAGGGTGGTTTTGAGTTCAAGAACGCTATTGTCGAGGCTCTCTTCGATCTGATCCACTTTGTTCCAGAATCTAGAGACTTGGCTTTGGAGAACTTGTGTGAATTCATTGAAGACTGTGAATACACAGAACTCTCTGTGAGAATCTTGAACTTGTTAGGTAATATCGGTCCGAAGACTGCTAACCCATCTCTCTACGTCAGACACATCTATAATAGAGTTGTGCTTGAGAACTCAATCATCAGATCTGCAGCTGTGATCGCCTTGTCTAAGTTTGCCTTGATCGATGCACCATTGAGCAAATCTATCAAGATCTTATTACATAGAATCGTGAACGATGTCGATGATGAGGTTAGAGATCGTGCTATCATATCTCTCAAATTTTTGGAGAGTCTTGAATCTGCTGAAATCTCTAAGGAGCAAGTCATTGAATTGACCAAGCCATCGCACACTTACGACTTGAGTCTTTTGGAGGGCAAATTGCAAACTTACGTCTCTGGTGACACTTCAAGCTTTGCTACTCCATTTGATATCACCTCAGTTCCAAAGATGTCTGAAGATGAATACAGAGCTGTGGAACTCCAGAAGAAGACCTCCAAGTTTGAGATTGAACACAAGGCCGAGTCCGCCGAGCAATCAAGAACAGGCACCGCTATCGATGAGATTGCTCAAACTGCAGAGCTTACCAAACAACAATTGTTGCAAGAGCTTTCACAAGTGGCCGAGTTCTCCTCCTACGGTGCGGTTCTTCATACCTCTTCCCTTGTTCATTTGACTGAAAGAGAGTCCGAATTTGTCGTTGAAGCTGTTAAGCATGTCTTCAAGGAACATATTGTCTTACAGTTCAATGTTGAGAACACTTTGGATGATGTTTTGTTGGAAATGGTTTCCGTGTCTGCTGAGCCTGAGGCTAATGAGGTCGAGGAGGAGTTTTCCCTTTCGGTGGAGAGTTTGGCACCACATGGTAAAGGTACAGTGTATGTCTCTTTTACTAGACCGGAGGAACCATCTGTCTTCAGTACCGCATTCACAAATACTTTATCCTACACCACCAAGGAGTGCGATTCTGCTACTCATGAACCATTGGATGACCAAGGTTTCGAGGATGAGTACCAAATTGAGGACTTGGAGATCACGCCAGGTGACTTCATTGTTCCATCCTATATTGGTAACTTTGATTTGGCATTTGATGAGCTCACTTCCGAGGCTGTTTCTACCTATCAGATGGATTCTGAGTCCATACAAGGGACTGTTGACCATTTGACTGACGTACTTTCCTTGCATCCCATTGAAGGTAAGACTGTGTTCAACGAGACTAGTCACATTTTGAAACTCTTTGGCAAGAGTATAAATGGTGAGAGAGTTGGTGCTCTTGTTAAACTTGTGAAGAGTGCAAAGACCGGTGTGACTTTGAAGGCTGTTGTCAAGGCTGATTCTGATGAGTTGGCAGAGGCTGTGGTTAACGGCTTTGTTTAATCAGGTGCTCAATGTATAAAAGCCGTGTTTAAAGTAACCTAAAAGACTTATTGTTTGTTTATGTGCTGAAATTGTAGGTAGAAACGTTTCTTTTCATTTAAACCATTTCGCTATCATAAACAGATATCGTCACATCATATAAAAAACCAGAAAACACATTACAGAAACAAAATCATCAAGAGGGAGAATCATCACAAGGGGGAACAAAAGAGAGCAGCCATCTCTTAACTTTTGCTACGTTGGAACACATCAGTTTTTTGGGTGGAACATCGAGAGGAGGAAAATGTCATTAGCATCAACTCCCATGGCCTTATCCAAGTTTTCAAGTTCTTCAAGACTGTAGTTGGAGTTGGATGCGCTCAAAATGTACATTAGAGAATCAGGATTCTCTTCTTCACAGATACCGGCGTTGATGTTCAAAGAGTGATCGGAGAATGTTGGTTGGTTGTCGTACATCTTCTTAAAAAGATCATGGTCATCAATAAGATTCGACACCCTAGATTCGAGATCTAGCTTAAATTTTTTCTCGGAGCAGGAAACAGATAGGTCTTGATCATCGTTCTGTGCGAAATGGAAGTTTTGGGCATAATCCAAGTCAAGCAAAGAGGGATTGGCGCCAAAACTCTCGTCTTCCAAGTATTTCAAGTCACTGAGGTCTTCAGGCAATTGTAACGAGTCAAACGGGTCAATGATGTTTGCCAATGGGGATTCATATGTCCGTCTTTGCTTCTTGTTGAATCTTTCAAACTCGAAGCTGTCCACCTCAGATGCAGGGGTCAGAATAGAAACAGGACTACCATCCACGGATATTAAAGGGGATGTCGTGGATACCGGAGTATAAGTAGAGGTCCAGCTTCTTTTAGCTGTTGAGGCGTTGGTCGGTGTAGAGGCAAACTCAGACCCCCTCTGTTGCCCGAAGTTCGAGCAGATGGATAGGTTATGTTCTGGTTTTATGATGTTGATTGACCAGTTTTTGTGCTTGACAGAATAGCTCACCCTTATTCTGAAGGGACAGCACTCCTCTGGTTGGGATCTGACCCGCTTTGTCTTACCATTGGCAAGTTTAACGTGTGTCACTCTGGCAGTTGAGGACTTTCTGTGAATATTCTTACACTTGAACACCACTTTGGAAGCATCCGATCTTTCAATGACCAAACAGATCCCACTAGGGTCGAGCTTCTCATGGAGCCATGGCTTTATATCGTCCCTTGTCGCGAACTGTGGAACAGGATGAAGTGCCTTTAGGAGGTCATCGTTGTTTGTGATGTAGTAAGCAGGCTGTGAAGTTTCATCAACTTCAAGCTTTCCTGTGAAGCTCATCTTTTGCAAACAATCGGGATTAAACACAAAGTAGGACCCTTGATGGAAAAGATAAAAAAGATGGGCTTCTCGATCTCCTTATATTTCCAAATTTCCCGGGAAGGGCTTCGTCGGATTGTGGGCCGTGCTCGGTTTTTATTGGGGACATATCTATGAAATTTTTTACCTTAACCATCTATGACGGGACAAACGGGACATTTTTATGATGTGGATATATGGGCTATATCAGCATGAAGCGATTTTTTAAAGAGCTGAATAAAGAGATTCTTGCAATAGAGACAACATATTTATATATAACAGTCTTTTCTCGAAGCAAATCTCGCAAAGAGCACCCTTTCTGGCCGGATTGATCTTTTCGATTAGATCAATCAGATAAAAAAGAACTGCTTCAGACGAGTTCCATCTGGATGGATTTCTCTTCGCGGTGCGTTTAGCGGCAGCAGAAACCATGCAAAACTGCAGCAGTTATTCCTCACTTGTCTTGCGTAACTTCGTGCTGGGTACGATATGGTGATTGTTCGAGAGCATCAACTGCTTTCACCCCTCATTCGATTGTCTGTGGTTCTCCCAACTTGTCCTGATTCTCAAACTTCTTCCCAATCAATAGTTCTTGGAAAAAATGTCCTAACAGAATCGGTTGTCCCAAGCTGGGCAAAATTTAACTCAAATCCAAGACATGTCCAAATTTCTATGACTGTTGGGAGCTGTTTGAACTTCTGTGCCTGTCAGGGCTGTGGGAATTCAAAAAAATAGAGGTTGAACCGTGGATCGGACAAGGAGGCCCGAATGAGTAAGGATTTTCATGTCCATGAAATGACGACTAAATTGGATCATATAGTTGTGAGGGGGGGTGAGAATCATCGTTCATGAGCTATACATGTATATAACTTTTAGAAGACTGTTCTCCTGTTGAATGAAAACTGGATACCATGCTTTTTGATGTCAATGAGCGTTCTGCCAACGTGCAACTATATTTCACTTTCTTCCTTTTCGTACTTTCACCCAAGGGCTTGAAGAGCATCTTGAGTAGAATTTCAATTCTTATATGAGATGGGTCATCGGTACTTCCCGTTACTCAGAAATGGCCAGAGTATTTGTTTATTGTTCAAGCTATGTTCTTGTTGCTGCGTAATCACTCAACATGGGATAGAACTCCACGGACCACCTGTCACCTGTGCTTGATTGGCATAATTAAAAAGCTTTGGTATCGAATTTTGAAATATTCTCCCAGGCTGCTGCATGTCCTACAGGTGAAAAGTATAGGGATCTTCACTAAAGATTTACTGATCGTTTAGATAAAAATTACCGCTCCGAAACCGGTGTACCGGGTAACTCTTCAAACTACGAAATGTTTCCTGCCTTGGCACATCTCTTTTTTTGCATTTCAATGGCACAGACCTGATGGAGAGACGGAGAGACGGAGAGACGGAACACAAATGATCCAGGACAAGTGATGACAGTTGATTGCAGAACTTATTTTGTGTCATAACTCTGCGGTAATTGGCCGGGGCTCAGGGACCAGATGTAAACGCAAGCCGCTGTAAATACGTCTAACAAGTGTATTCAACACAAATAATTAACTGCTCCGTACGTTGAGTGGATGATTACGATAGCTCGTAAGAATTTATTGCGTCTAGGAGCAAATGACTAGAACATAGGCCTTGAAGAGGTTTAGATATCCTTTCTAATGAACATCAATGAGGACAAAAAGGACTGGAGCCCACCAGGTGAATTATTTTCCGTCAATATTGTATCTTGCTCTCCCAGATGCAGGACTCATGCCTCCCCATCAGCCACCTTTGATAAAGCCCACCATAAGTAAGCCGTAAGCCCTGGCTAATTTCACAGTTCTCCCAACGCGTTTAGGGCCCGAAAAATTTCAATTTTGGGCGCGTCTGAAATGGTAAACAAACGCGCCAGTTTAATACGCGGTCGGGAAAATCACATCAAGGTTAAAAAGAAGTCGTTCTAAAGCTACAATTCTTTTTCAGTATTTGCCCTTTTCGCCATCACCATTATCACGACATCAGTATACACACAAATACAGACTAGAAAACCACAGCATCATGCGCGCGTACCACATGCCCTCTCTCCCTGAGATGCCTGTGGATCACAACACGAGCACTGACCTCAAGCAGATGAAGCGTAAGTTATTTTATCTATTTCTGCTGTGAGCACTTTGAATGCTGACAAAAAACACCTATAGTGAAAGTTCTCTATGCTCTGGATGACAACACAAACTTTCTAGCGAGATCAAATACGCCATGTAACGTCAGAACTGCACGCATCCCGATCCCTGGCCAATCTAATATAATGACATTGGGGGTTGTGCCAATCAAATATGTTATCGCCCCTGTGATGCAATCGAGCCCTGAATTGTTCTCAGACCCGTTGTTGGACTTCTCGATCTATGTGAAGGATATCACCGAGGAGGAGGAACCATTTGTGGGTCAAGGTCTTGTGTCCAATTTATTGAATAAAGGCCCAATGGACGAGGACACGTTGGTACCAGGTCGCGTATGTTCGAACTTCGCCGGGCTCTTGACTAATAAGGGACCTACAGATACATTGGAGATACGGTTGAGACTTGTCAGAGTAACGAGGCGGCCTTCTGAACAACATTCTCAGCAACAGCAACCTGCCCCACAGAAGCCACAACCTCATCCGCAACAACAAATGAACCAGAGGCCCCATCAGAACCCTCGTACTCAACAATATCCTCGTCGTTCATCTCTTTCACAACAACAATTCCCAGAGAAGCGTAAACATGATGATCTCGACACCGAGGACGAAGCTGAACAATTCCAATTTGCACAACCAAAACCTCTTCAGAACAGAAGGCAACCACGCTATGTCAATACAGCGCCGGCACCAAAGGCTGCCAGAACGCAGTCTCTTCCTACCTTTGATGGTGTCTTAAATGCAGTACCTCCGATTGCTCGTTTTCCGCCACAGTCTATAGCTCGTCGGATCTATTTGGCTGACAAGAACAACCTGAGACAATACTCTTCCTATGATCCAAACAGTTCACCTGTGGAGATAGCTACTGATGTTTCGAAGAGATTTGCTCCCGATTTCATCTCCAAACCTCCAAATTTTTCCAAGAGTGATCCTGGTAGGAAATCTACAACTCTGAAGAAATCAACATCTGCTGTCAATAGTACAACAAAGAAAGCCGAGAAAAAGATACAGCAGAAGTCCAAAGCCCCAGTTAACTCAGAATTGTTACCGTTGATGGATGACGATATCCCGAAGCCACCGGTTTGTTTCCATTGCAAGACTTATGAATCCAAAAGTTGGAGATGGAAAGAGAGTGATGATGATTCTAAAAGAGGGTTGCTCTGCTACCAATGCCATCATTACTGGAAAAGCAATGGTGTGATGAGGCCACAGAGATTGATCAACAGACAAAATCAGTCAAGACAGAAAAAGAAAGAGAAAAACCAAGCAAGTTCATCTCCAACTTCTTCAGGTAATGATACAATGCCTACCAGTGGGACTCCATTTGGTGGAGATAAGTCCGCAAAGGAATTACCATCACAATACTACTCCAACTCTTCTGACCCAATGCATGAACTTGACGAGATGGTTAGTGAGTTGGACTTCCATTTTGGTCCAATGACAGATATTGATCCATTACCGCAAGAGATGGTTGGCGAAGATAAAGAGAACATCCCACCACGACCATCTATACAACAACAACGACAGCCACCACCACCACCCGTTTCAGTTAGACGTGCATCTAGACAAACTTCGTTTGAGAAGATGCTTGCCAAATCATTCAGTGGAGTCCCACCCCCAGTATCACATTCTCCAGGTGATTGGATGACAGATCTGTTCCAAACTGAACCAACACCAAAGGATCAAGATCAGTTAGAAAACAACGTTACGCCACGTGATTTTGATAACACACCAAGGGATATCACCACCTGTAACACACTCCCTTGCAACGAGGAATCTCCAGAGAGTGATCCGGTGAAGGCTCAACAACAACAACAGACTCAACAAAACAACAAATTGAAAGTGAGTGCCGCTATGCCTTCTTCTCCCTTGATGATGGTCCCTGAGAGCGATGAACTCTCGTCCCCACAGACGATGATGACTAGTGAATGGGCTGTTGAAGGTGAAGAGACAAGATTGAATTCACATCAGGATTCCCTCCCACCAAAGGCCCATTTCACCCATGATCCACACTTGGGCGTTGACTTTGCGACGCAATGATTTTGATGCATACCTTAACTATTAAGAGCGTTCTGGAAACTGCTGTACTATATAGAAGAACTAATACTAATCTGAGCATTATATATTCGATTGTATCAGATGTGTAAGAGAAAGAGATAATGCACATCGATAAGGACGTACGAGTTCCGAAGCCTTGCTCACGTTCTAAGTCACATGAGCGCCCTCGGAAGTAGAGGCTTTATCGGGGACATCCAAGCAGGGGTGGAGCCAAAATGAAGTGCAACTTCATCCATCTCAACGGTGTTTAACCAGTCTATGCTCAAGCCGTTAAGACTTGCCGAATCTTCACAGTACAGAATGGACCAAGATAGACTATTCAGATTTCAAGGCCTCAAACTTCCTAACTCTGCGGCACTCAGATCCATCGGTGTCTACGTGTCGGGTGCATTGGTAAGTCATTTGTCTCCTATGTTCTCATTAATATAGCTAACATATATCCAGTATGCAGTGGGAGTATGGTCATTCATTGATGCAGTCATCTACTCCAAGACCGTTAATGCATCTGATGTACATGTCACTTTTGTCGATTGGATCCCTATCATTTGTTCCACTTTAGGGATGCTCATTGTGAATTCCATCGAAAAGAACAGACTCTTAAACGATGCTCTAGGCAACGGCGGGTTCGGTGGTAGCTCTACCACGACATGGGCTGCGCGTGTTATTTTATTCCTTGGGTTCTCGTTGCTTGCAGGTGGTGTTGCAGGTTCTATCGTGGTGTTGGTCATCAAATTCTTGACGAAGCATTACTCCTTCCCAACCTTGGGTATGGGTGTCTCCAATGTCGTTGCTAATGGTGCAATCATGCTCAGTTGTATCATTCTATGGATTGCTCAGAACATTGAAGATGAGTACTCATACTCTTTGGCCTTGTGAAGCAAATCAAATCATATCGCACAACACAACATAACAACAATCTCATTCCTACCACCTACATGTAAGATCTCATCAGTTCATCTGTAGAATTGCAATATTAGTTAGAATACCACTTTCTTAAATCATAAAAAAGGATGGAAGAGATACTTCCTACTAAACGCCCCCTCTTATTACTCTATCGAAGAAATACTCAGCAACATCATCATCGTTAACAAAATTCGTTTGCGGAAGGAAGGGTTCAAAGGGAAGGACCTGTAATGAGATCATGATACTCAGCAATGACATCTAGTTCAAACTGGCTAAAGTTGAACAACTTTGGTAAAGGAACAGGACCGTTAGACCCTCTTGGGACGAATTGGTTATCGATTCTCAAATCGTCAAAGAACGGATGTGCCATGATCCGTCTTGGACTCAATCTCTTCTCTGGCTCGTATACAAGTACCTTCATCAACAAATCAATACCAGATTCTTCTGCACGACCAAAGAGTTTATGAAATCTTGATGAAGAGTTACCGTTGAACAACAGCTTGGAAAACAATGGGCCGTTGTACTTTGGATTGGAGTTGAAGATGAATCTCTTATCTGGAGGACCCAATAACTTAGAGATCTCTCTCAATTGTAGAAGGGAATCTTCACCTTGGAAGATGGCATTTCCGATCAACATCTCAGCGATACAGCAACCAAGTCCCCAGATATCGATCCTTGTAGAGTAGTATTGACATCCGACAATGAGCTCCGGCGCTCTGTAGTAACGAGAACAGATGTAAGCCACTGAAGGTTGTCTTGGTTCCAATCTCTTTGCGGAACCGAAATCACAGATCTTCAATTCACCAGTCGCAGGGTCAACAAGGACGTTTGAAGGCTTGATATCTCTATGACATATACCCAATGCGTGTAAATAGAGCATGCCTCTAGCGAGCTGGTATGTGTAGAGTTTGATGTGTTTCAATGGTAGTTCCAACCTGCTTGTGTAGTAATAACGGATCTCCATCTGAAGTGTCTCAGGTAGACATTCCATGGCCAAATGCAAGTAAACCTGTGTATCTTCAGGGCCTTTATGCGTAAAGTAATACTCCAATGAGATGATGTTTGGATGGTTTGTCATTCTCAAGATCTCCAGTTCTCTACTCTTGTACTCTGTTTGTGCTGGGACTTTCTTAATGGCAAATGGTCCCAGCCAACCATCTGTGTCGAACAATTTCGCCTGAGTAACGATACCAAAGGCACCTTTGCCAATCTTCTTGTATTGCTTCACAAGCATCGGCTTCGTGATCTGCGTCTTGTTAGAAGTGACATCGTCAGCCATGAACTCTGTGCCTGGTGGGATGTTAGTATGTACTTCAGAATTAGGTTGATCTTCCTGTTTACTCACTGGATGACATGTCTGCGGATTGGAGAAATAGGGACCTAAAGACAACAAGATCGAATACTTGACTGTGGAGGTTGTGTGTTCTGTGATTAGGTACCAGTAAGAGTCAACCTCTCTTAGCAGATGTACAAACGGTGTGTACAGGAAATTGTCTAGAAGGCGGCGTGTCGTTTGAGATTTGTTGTCACCTTCTTGTATACGCGAAATCTCACCGAAAACAGAACAGGCTGGGAGGCTTGTGGCGAGGCGTGTGTAATTGTGTGACGGTGATGGTGATGGTGATGGTCTGCTTAGACGAACTGAAAGTACGCAAGCGCTTCTCTCGTCTCAGTGGTTCTCTTCGGCTTGATTTCCTAATTGGCCTCTTTGAGGTGTTCGCTTTCCAATCCCCTTTGTGCTATTCTTTCTATTTTCAAACGGGGCTCGCAACCAGTAAGGTAGCAGTGGACGGAGGTTTGTGGGTGGTCTTCTGGTACGTATATTGTGGCCGTATGTTGGTAAATCGGTACATATATCCGTAACAATGGTAAACATTAGGTGAGCAACACAACTTTCCTCCCCTGCTGTCCCAAATGATTCCCTCAACGCCCGTCAATGTTGTCGCCTAATCGGGCTAGCACTCGTAGTTGGATCTGTTACCCGACTGGGAGCTGGGCCACGAAATTTTCCAACCTCAACATCGAAGATGCACATCCAATAAAAGGGAAATGACCCAGTTGGTTAGTTCGTGATAGAAGCCGTCACAAGATGTTTGCCAGACTATTCAACACCAGAGTGTTAAGCACGAGTCTTAGACCTACGGGCTTTTCTCCAAGAAGTGAGTTACTGCATCGATGTAATACTCATATACAAAGATATCTGGGGACTAACACAGTATAGCATTCTCCACTTACAGAACACTCCTTCAGGAGAAGACCACGTTCAATGATATCCTCTCACAACAGAGCTTGTCGAATGTCCACGCTCCTACAGGGTCTCTCAAATCCACAGAGAAGATCCACAAGTACATCCTCTATTGCAACTTCACAAAGAACAACACACATTTCACATTGAGTGCCGTTGTGGAAGACCTGGATTTTGAAGGTAAGAATTCAAATTTATCATTCAATGACAAGGTGCTATATTACCATCGCCTCCCTCAAAAAGTGAAAGTCGCTATCTCCACAGGTCAGTTGGGTTTCAGAAAGTCCGCCCGTGGTGAATATGAAGCCGGTTTCCAGACAGCTGCTAAGATGTTCACCATCATGGAAGAAAGAGGGTTCCTGGACAGAGATCTTGAGATTGTGTTTAAGAACTTTGGTAAGGGTAGAGGCGCTTTCGAAGATGCATTGAAGGGTAAAGAAGGTGATAGAGTGAGAGGTAAGATTGTCAGATTGAGTGATAACACTAAACTCAAGTTTGGTGGTACTAGATCGCCAAAGGTGCGTCGTCTCTGATTTGCATGTGCCCTTTTATGTATATACTGTGTTGGCTTACATCACATTTTTATGACTACGAAGTGTAAATATAAGGAAGAGTGTTGATAACGAATGAGATCCCAACACAAGTCGTAGAGTCTTGATCAGAAGCCCTAATATCTTCACGTGACTATCCTATCGAGCCCTAAGGACTTCGCGAATTTTCGTCATTTGCCCTTTTGAAGAACGCAACAGAGATGTCCAGGTGTTCAGGCTCTCCGCGTGTGTCTCTACCGGTATCCAGAGGGCTTTCTCCCCCTAGCGGTCGAGGACCCGCCTGGAGGGCTCTGCTTAGCAACCAGATTTTTAACCGAAATGAGTGAACAGGGACTGCGGAAAATTTTCCACGCTCGCTCGCTGTGAGGGAAAAGCGAAATTAAATTTAACTGTCTCTTCAACATCAAGAGCGAAGCAATACAGCACAACACAGATAACAAAATGGCTCCATCCAGTGAGTACACAAAAGTGCATGGAAACAGAAGGATAATCGACTTATGAGACACCGTATTATATGCATCATGAAAGGAAGCTTTTATCAAATGATGGAAAGGTTTAAATCATATAGAAAAGAGTACCCGAAGACAGATTAACAAGAGAGCTACGCACTTGAGATCAATACTGAGAGTGTGTCAGTACCCCCACTGTTCATATTTGTACAGCATAACATTCAACGTTGGTGAAGAGTTCCCCTGTCTAAGAGGTCATTAGCGAATCCATGCCAAAATTTTATACACTCCTAACACCATACATCTCCTTGTCCTTCCGCCTGTTCTATATTCACCTATTTTCTTGAGCCATATGTACTAACAATATCTCCAGCTAAAGCTGCTTCCGCTAAGAAGGCTGTTGTCAAGGGTTCCAACGGTTCCAAGTCCTTGAAGGTGCGTACCTCCACCACCTTCCGTCTTCCAAAGACTTTGAAGCTCACCCGTGCTCCAAAGTACGCCCGTAAGGCTGTCCCACACTACCAAAGATTGGACAACTACAAGGTTATCGTTGCCCCAATCGCTTCCGAGACCGCCATGAAGAAGGTTGAGGATGGTAACACCCTTGTTTTCCAAGTTGACATCAAGGCCAACAAGCACCAAATCAAGCAAGCCGTTAAGGAGCTCTACGAGGTTGATGTCCTTGCTGTCAACACTTTGATCAGACCAAACGGTACCAAGAAGGCTTACGTCAGATTGACTGCTGATTACGATGCTTTGGATATCGCTAACAAGATCGGTTACATCTGATTTAATCGTTAATGGGTCACATTGTATAAAAGTATATGTTTAATCGGTAACGTGAAAAATTGTAGACGACATTCAGAATGCTGACATGATAGTATGAGGTGAGCTGGTGATGTGATGAATGTCTATGAGTGTTGTACTATGACTAACATTCGAGAAGCCGGCCAATGAAAAGGAATATAGATACCACGATTGAAAGAAGAACATATGAGTAACCTACGTGACATAAAAGAAAACCAAAAACCGTCAAATTCGTGAATATCTTAAACGCTCCTAAAACCTATGAAAGTGAACAATAAATAACTGAGAACAACAGATGATTATAAGCTAGAGAAATTGAGTCATGAAGCCGTGAGCAAGTCGTACAGGGGTTGGATCAAACAGTACCCTTAATGAATGAGACACCCTTCGTAATATTATTCTTCAACTGATCAATAGCAACCTCCAAGAGTTCCTCCTCGTGTTCATTGATCTTCTCCAAAATCTCAACTTCAATCTTCTCAATACCACTCGCGCCAATAACCACAGGCAATGAGACGTATTCAACTCCTAGCTTTTCCTTTGCAAGTTTAGCACCTGGAATTCTTTCATCCAAGTAGATAAAACTTGAACCATACTTCACAGATTCAACATCACCGTGGACAGACTTCATCAACTTCTCAGCGAGTCTAAAACCTGCATAAGCCATTGATAGGGTAGCAGATCCAGCACCCTTCTTAGCCTGAACAACTTCGTCACCACCGTATTGCACTCTGTGTACGAGCGCATCTCTTTGTTCTTCAGTCAGACTGTTGTAAAAATCTGGCGCCCCCAAGCTGAACAACGGCACAATAGTCTCACCAGAGTGACCTCCAATGACTGGAATATCGAGCTGCTTTGCGCTCAATTTTCCCTCAGAAAGTTGTGAGATAAAAGTATTTGCTCTAACAAGGTCTAACGTGGTAACACCAAATAGACGGCGAGCGTCAAAGACGCCAGCCTTCTTCAAAACCTCGGCAAAGATTGGCACCGTAGAGTTCACAGGGTTAGAAATGACAAGTACCATTGCCGCAGGGGCATGAGAAGCCACCCCAACGGCCAAATCTCTAACGATACCGGCGTTGATGGCAAAGAGGTCATCACGGGTCATTCCTGGTTTTCTTGGAACACCAGCTGGGATAATAACTAAGTCTGAACCTGTAAGTGCATCTTGGAGACCGTCGCCTTCAGGCAAATGCGAAGTAACGATGGCATCAGAGTCGATATGTGAAAGATCAGTCCCGACACCAGGCGCGTTGACGACATCGTAGAGCGATAAATGTGTCACATAAGGAGATAACTTAAGTAAGAGGGAAAGCGGTTGGCCAATACCACCGGCGGCACCACAGACGGTAACTTTCATCGTTGTGTGTATATGTGTTTAAATTGTATGGCTTTCTGTACAGAGCTGTTTCCCGTGGTTGTGGCAGTTGTGGCAAGAAAAGGCCTCTTTATAGTTTCTCTCCCCTTTGTTGGAGCGCATGACCTGTGTGGCAATATTAATTTTCTCTGTGTCTGCCGCGCCTGCCGTGCAACAAGAGGCTGCCTGGCGCGTGGGGGCTCCTCAAGCCTCTGCCTGGCCATGAAGGTTTCAGGGAGCCGCTGGGCTGGGAATAGCCGTCTAGGTCGTATAATATTACGATCTGGGGGGAGCGTTGTAGGCCGTGGGGTCATGGGGCCCTGAAAAGGGGGGCAACGCTTCAAAATACAGGAAATCGCCAAAACAAATTAAGCAGATGTGCACCCTCTGGAATTGATCTTTGGCTGCTCACTTGAAGCAGTGCTTTCCTTCTTTCTTATCTCCATCATCTTCATCGTGACCTGTTTCCCTTTGTGTGACATGAAAATTTTTTGTGCAGAGGTCATGTCGATCTGTTTTTCTTCTGCAGGGAGCATGAGAACAGAAAAATGTGTCACTGGCGTCTTCTTCAACCCCCAAGATTTCAAATCTGATGAAGATGAGAGGTTGGGTCCTGCCAGGCCTGGTCCTTGGGGCAATTATACAGTACATTGTTTGCACAGATGACTTCCCTGATGGATGGGTAACACAACACACTAACTAGCTCAGATTCCTATAAAATGAGGTGACTAGACCCTCTGCAATGGGACACATTCTATTTCCTTATCAACAGTAATGGATAGAGAGCTCGGAGAAGCTAGTAAAAGTTAATCGAAATTCCGTGGGTAGCCCATCCGGACTATAATAAGGCTGTTATCTCCAACTATAAACATGAAATTACCTCATAAGTGATGCAAATGCAGATTAGCTCACCATCATCTGCGATGGAACTCGATAAGACGTGATTAGCCAGTAGCACGAAAATGTACTTACCTCAAGAGGTGCTATTCAGCTATATGCTTTATATATACCTACTTAGCGGTCTGGTCATTGTTTTGAACTTTCAAGTTCCTTATCATGATTATCGATCAACTCCTCCTTGATTTTAAGCTGTCGAGTTCGTAATTTGATGGGAAATTTTTGATCTTTAATTGATATGGCCAGGGAATTCCAAGAGCCGAACAACAATTTCAAACTCCTGAGCTACCATTAGACATGCAGATTAACTTGAAGGTCCTGTTGTAGTTTTTTTTTTCAAGCAGTTATAAGCTTATCGATCTCCCGATATGTATCAACTCTTATCTTGGTGCTCGAACCAGTCGTACATCCTGAATCCTATCTGAATTAAGACCAAACTACACAGGAGAGGTGAATTAAAAGGCACAAATTTCACCGATCGATGGACTTCCATAATATTGAGATTCATTGATAGGATAAGTAACAGTTGCTACACCTGTGCCAGCAAAAGATCATATGAAAGCACTGTCAAGATCAACATATAGAAGATAATATGACTTACCGCTCTAATTCATAGATGACTGACACTGGACTATGGTTCAAGATGTTATAACCAACCTTTCACCTCTACTCATTTAACACTTTTTGCATTTTTTGTTGTCTGATGAGCAAGCATATTGTCTTAAAACTCTTCTTTTCTATTTTCAACTATGAGTTTCAGAAAAGAAGATCATAGAACTTATAAAAAATTCAAAAATCAGGGAAGAAAATTCCCTTCATTGTTTCACTAGATAGAAACTGAGCATTTCCGTATTTACATACAATCTCAGCCGACCCTAAATTTCATCGTTGATCCACCTCTCTTCTGTGATTCCAACTGATATCAAATAGGCAAAGAAACGCTTATCTGCATGCATCTGCAACCTCGGCGTCTATGTGGTTTCATCTTCGTCAGTTAAGAAACTGGGAATGAACCTCAAAAAACAAACCATAATGATTACATTTCGCCAGTGGTGGAAGAATATTGTTCCACCCACTGGAAGGAGCTTTGGAATATGAAAAGTTTCCAGATTTCTCAGTCCCATCTGTCTCACGAAGTTCCCCTGGACCGTCACGGTGATTGAAGGAAACTTGGATCCATCGTCGATTTTTGAAATCATGCGCAAAGCACTAATTCGTACAGGAGAAATGGGCGCCCAATAACCATCGCATGCAAACAGAATTCAAATACATATGTACAAATTGCGCATATACACGGCGCATCATCTTAATTCTGGAAGCGTTCTATCTTCACATTCAATAACGAACCATGGAGTAGGGTGTGGTTGATGTTTCGGGATTCAAAATTGCGGTTTACGATCCATGACTGATAAGGGAGATTTACTGTGAACAAGGACTTGACATGGTAGTTTATATAGACAAGGTCGGGTGATGGGCAGAAAAATGTCACTTTCGAAACTTTTTTTTTACACACCGTGATTTCCGCCACACATGCGATTTCCCGAAGAGTAAGAAGTCCAGGACTCACCAGCCGCATGAGATATGGCCCAGAGCTGCACCCAGCTTCTGCTTGTGCGTAAATAGTAATCCAAACAAGTATGTTGCAACGCCCCTCCCCTCCCCCCTGTGTTGGGTGGGAATCGGGATTCGTGTTTTGACCGGTTTTACCCCTTGCCAGGAACCAGATTGCGAGACCTGGTCAAGTGGGTCTATGGGGTGGGATGGTTGAATTGTTATGGTTCAAAGGAATAGAGTGTAGAAGGTAGACCTCTCTCCACAAAAACTTAATTGCGTCCTCGATATATGTTCTCTGTACCTATAACCAGTTGAATCAACACAGATATTTCTTGTTCCTGTGCCTTACGGCATTGACCCTTCTCGAGATCCCTGCCCTGCCCCGTGCGCTTGCCTTTCAAAATTTGTTTTTTTAAAAGGACGCGCCAGCCCAAGCAGAACTAGAGTAGACAAACGAAACAAGACAAGCGAACAGAATTGGCAGTCTATTGTGGATTCTGTGGGAGATATAGGAGGATCGGATCCCTATCGTCCACATCATACTATACAAACTGTTAGATAGAACGCTCAACAGAACAGAAGAATATCTTTTGGGGCAATCTCTCTCCTTTTTTTGGGACTCGTTTGACCTGGCTATCCTTTGCCCCAGAGGCCCTCACCAACATTTTTGAGATCTACCACGATACGCTCCTTTTGATTTCTACTTGGCTGGTCCATATTATCACTATTTGACTGTTAAGATACTAGCAACACAGAAGACCAACATCTACTACCTCCTCCCCTCCCTCCTTTGGTATCATCTACACATTGATCTCAGCATTCTCCACAGCAGCCACATCATCACAATGAGTTCACCGCCCAAACCGCTGAGGAAGAAAGCTAAAGGGAGAACATTCCAGTGTAATGGATACCCTGATTGTAACATGACATTCACGAGATCGGAGCATCTCGCAAGACACATCAGAAAGCACACAGGGGAGAGACCATTTGAGTGTGTTCACTGCGCTCGAAAGTTCTCTAGACTTGATAACTTGAGGCAGCATAAGCAGACCGTACACGTCCATGAGAACTCCATTGTCGAATACCAGGCTGAAAGGCCTGTGCTGGCACAGAATCAATCTCATACCCAGGACCAAGAACAGAAACCGCTTCCGCCACTGCCGCATCAGCAACAGCAACCACAATCTCTCCAGCAGCAGAAAACACCACAAGAGCAACTTGTCCAGAACGGAGAGGATCTAGAAGCCGCTGCTACGCTGATGAGGCCGACACAATTCAGATCAAAACATCGCCCACGGCCTCTGAACCTCCCAACTTCGAAATCGATGTACAATGATGCCCCATTCACAGTTCCGACACCATTATCTTCCACTTCAAAATATTTTACCCTTTCACCAGTTTCGTTGACTTCACTGGCATCTTTAATTCCACCAACCTCTGCACTACCAGGCGTTCAATTCTTGTCTAATGGTGGTAAGGGTGATTCCTTATCATCGCCGTACAATTCCTCCTTTGGCCTCAACTCACAATCCAGGCACAACACACCGGTGAATGCACAGTTTGACCTGCGCACCCCTACATCAATAGGGTTTTCCCAGGACTACAAGTCACCTTATGATAGACGTTCATGGTTGAGCAATGTCTTGAATAACAGCGGAACCGATGGCTCACCATCTTCGATATCCAATGTGAGCCCATTATCGGAGAGAAGACTATCACAACATGAGTTGAGCACAGAGAGAAAAGTGCGCATAGAGAGTCTATTGAACTCTGAAGAGAGGGCAGTTAAGCTGCCACATGTTGATACTTTGGGTATCTCTAAGAACTAATGAAATCCTTCTTGTTATAATTTCTTTTGCATGGGTGTATGACATAAAAGTACATCAATACCACATGCTCATCTCAGTGAAGATGGGTAGAATTTCCTTTCATTTCTTCAAATCATTCACATTTTCTTCTATTGGATCAAGGGAGAGGCTACATACCCTTAGGTGTAATTGGTCGGATTGCTGATCTGATTTATTCCAAAGGACTAGTTTTCCCTCTTATTCTCATATCCGTTTATCACAATGTTACGAGTAATGTCAACCTTTATATGTCTCGAGTATTAGTAGTTGAGTTTTGAGTTTTGTATGTCCACGCATTCACAGAATCTCTTTATTAGGAAGTCAAGCGGCGTTTCTTTTTCGTGGTCGCCCTGGTGACCAAAATTGCAGGAGGCTGGGGGTGGCAGCTGATTGCCAGATATGTAGTTGCAACCTCCTTTTCTACAACAGCGTTTGGACTTCTCTATACGATTCAGTAAGACGCTTATTGCTACTGAGATTCACGTTGCAGAGACTGATACCGAGTTATTGCACAGAGGTTATTTTACTTGTGAGACGCGCCTGAGAGTTGAGAGAGAATCATTTTGCGATTTGTTTATCTCCTACTATCCACGAAGACTGAATTACTACTACTCAACTCCTATATCTTCACGGTGACGAGGTTGGTACAATACAATACACAACAGCCAAGGTTTGATCTTATCCATACAAAAGAAAGAACGGCATGATTCCATCACAACAATCACTACAACAGGGATATGACTATCCACAGATGAATGGCCAGCCGTATGCCCAACAACCAAAGCAACAGCTTCAACAGGGGTACATGTTCAACCACTCACCGTTGAACTCCAATGCCCTACTGAACTCGGGGTATAACAACTTGAACTTATCCACCAGAGCGCAAGTTGCTCAAAGTTATCCCACACCACGTTCCAACGGTTCGCCATCTTTGAACTTTGCCTCTTTGTATTCTAACCGTACAAGATTATCTGCCTCGAAGGGGTTCGAGCTTGAGGACGACTTGGAGTTTTGTCCTGAGATCCCACAGAACCATGCTTACACTCACCACAAGTTCAACCCATATACAAGTACAAGTTTTAGTCCAACAGTTTCACCAACTGCTCAACCTGCAATGACAAACTCCCCAAAGAGGGAAGAGACCTTCACGAGTCCAAGAACAGCTGTCACACCTAGGGCTAAGAAAGTTCTGGAGATCGTAAATCCAGCCACCGGTATGAGAATTGGGTCTCCAAACCCTTATAAGTAAATTAAAGGAGCATCACTTGATGTGTGCTTTCTCGGTGAGTGTGATTTTTTGATGAGACCGTGATACCCCAATACTTGATATTTATATCTTTTTATTATACAATGTTAGATATGAATGAGACCGTTGTTACGGTAGTTGGTGTAATTGTGATGATCAGACTAGATAGGCATTCGGTTCGGAACACATAGAAAATATCAAAGCGCAAGACAAATAAGGGAGAAGAGAACCGAGACAGACGAACTTTGAAAGGGAAAAAGATCACAATCACGCACAATCTCGCAAGGACAAAATGGACTTGAAGAACCTACTTGTACAACCAGATAAGAGGCTACAGAACCCAAGGGAGACGTTAAAGAAGCGTTCATCGATCAATGACCTCATGAACGCAGACAACGACGGACACAGCGATGACAGTGCGATGCAATCACCCGTTCTGACAACAAGAACTGTAGCCCAAGCGACAACACCTGTTGTGGGTACCATAAAAGCTCGCAGCAGCATTTCAAGTTTGACCAATGACAAGGATGTCGATGTTGACGGGAAAGAGACACCAAGTATTGCCAGAAGGCTGAGTAATGAGATTAGTACCAGTGAGTCCAATTCACCCATTCAGCAAAAGAAATCTATCTCTAGGGCTCCAAGTTTGCAAGACATGATGAATGAAGCACCGAATTTGGAGAAAAACGTACAGAAAGACACCACTAAGAGAGTCACAGCAAAGAAATCAGTGTGTGATGAGCTTGACACTCTTGATAAGCTGGAGAGGAAGGCTGACGGGAATAACCTGCCAAAGAGCAAGAACGGTAAACCTCGTCGTTATGCTAAACCTCCAATCTGGGCCACAAAATGGGTGCCAAGCTTCAAACAACAGGAACAACGCATCCAAGGGCCAGTTCGTCATATGGATAGTAAAGGTGCTAACCATATGTCTTCCATCACAGGGGTGAAGCCATACCATGACATCACGAGAAGAATCACTAATTGGATATATGCGTTGATCCATTCCGTTCCTAAAGAACAGCGTGAATTCTTGGAATTGGAGGTAAAATTGGGTCGTCTATGGCATAAACAAACCGATAGGCGTGTTCATATCCCAGTTACAAATGAGTGTATCATCGAGGAGAGCTTCATTCTTGATTGTCAATATCGTTCTGGTATGGATAAGGAACACTATGACCGTGCTAAGAAGTTTGTTACTGGTCTGTCTAAACTACACAAGGATAAGTTCAAAACTATGAAGACAGACCACATCGATAGAGTTTACAGAGAGGCATCCGGTGGTCAAATACCTAGGTTCTACAGATTAACTACAGATAAGGCAACTGGCCGATTGATGGCAAATATTGAGAAGAAGAAATTGGCACATCTCCATATCCATTGCCCTGATTTGATATTTGACTACAGATTGACCATGAGTATTGAATTGCCAAGTAACGGTAACCCAGAGAGGTTCGAAAACCATACTCCTGAGACGGAAAGATTCAAGAAGAGACAATCTGTGATCCATCCAGCAACAGCAACAAGAATTGACATGACTGAAGTATCACAGAAATCTAAGAGTAAGACCATGGGTAATGTGGAATCGTTGGAAATGGAACTGGAGGTAGATATGCCGCGCCTGCTGGCTGCATTTGATAACTTGGAGATTGACGCATTCACATTTGAGGAGCTCGGTGAGACTTTTATGGACAACGCTAGAATCATAAACAGGGAATTGATCAAACCTGTTCCTAAATAAGGATTGAAGAACTTTTATGTTTCATTCAGTTGTCTTTATATATACCCAAGATGTATGCCATTCTAGTCACTACTAAGTCGATAGCCATGTTTATACTGTCCCTCGCTAAATCAACTTTTGAACCATCAACTTCGTGCCATGAGATTGCAATTTCCTCAATAGGAATAGAATTTCTAATAGCGATTATCAGAATCTCAACGTCAAAGATCCAGCGCTCTGTATGCATGTATGGGAAGATCAGTTTGATAGCCGGTCTGTTGAACAATTTGAATCCACATTGTGTGTCTTTGATGTGTCTTATACCGAAGACAAACACCAAGGTATGGAGGGAATACATCAAGAAGTTTCTTATGAAAGATCTTTTAACAACGGCATCGGATTGAACCATGTGTGCCCTTGACCCAATAATCACTGCTGGTCTATCACCATATGCCTCAGCAGCCTTGATCAGTTTGGAGACATCACTGAACTTTGAGGCGCCATCTGCATCAGCGAAAATGGCGTATTTACCTCTTGTATGTTGCATTCCATGCGTAACAGCGCCACCTTTACCACGGTTTTGAACCAACTGTATGACTCTGAGTTGACCTGGTTGTAATTTGAATTCCTTGTATGCCAGTTCCAATGCAAATGCAGCGGTTCCGTCTCTGGAACCATCATCGACAATTACAATCTCCCATGCCTCTGGGTATGTCCTTTTGAGATATTCAATGGCTTCTTGTAGCATTACTTTGAGACGAGCGGTTTCGTTATAGCAAGGTATAACAACACTGAGAATGATACCATCTAGTGGTTCCTCCTGAGAGCGCTCGGGTAATGCCTTTGGCTCTGGATCGATGTCATTGTGAGTAGTGGTGATGTACGTGAGCTCTGAAGGTGTTGGTGCTCTTGGAGAATGTGAAAAGATGAGCACTAGGGCATAGAGCTGAGGTTGATGTTAGTAATGGTCGACATTGAGGTGGCTAAGGAGCGCCTTGACAAAAACGCTAACAACTCACCAGTAAAACAAGAACAACTGTTACACCCAACAGGGTGAACACAACAGTCCCAGTTTCCATTGTAGTATGCTTTTTACTTGTAAGTTGTAGTGTTTTGGTTTCGGCGCGTTGTAATTTTCCGACACGTTGGTGCACTCGCGATCAAGATTGCCAGTCTGATTTGAAGAGAGCGTCCTGATGATGGCACAAGACTCAGAGAACAACAGTATGAAATGGTCGTAGAGAGAATTGACATGGACATTGGAGAGAATAGATATGTATTATGTACTATGTAGATGCAACTGATTACAGTCTAGCAGAAATCGATTGATCGAGAAATGTTTTGTGCCCTCATCATGATTTCAGTTTATAAGATAATGTAAGTGACGAGATCACAGAGACCATAATGATAAGATCATAGCCTCTCGATCTGCTCATCGACAACGTCAATGATACGAATGCTGGACTTTTCCTTTGTAAACCATTCTGGAAGGTATTGGTCAATCACAATAGCACCGTTGAACACCAATGTTCCAAACCCAAGCAAGATGAACCCAATCAGTTGTGCAAAGACAAAAGATTCCCATCCTAATGCCAAAGAAACAATCCAAACAAGGGCAGTTCTACATGTGTCAATAGTACTTCTGGCAGTGGCACTCAGCTTACTAGTCAATGTGATACCAATGAAGTTGAAGAGACCGATGGAGATCATAATAGCGATGGAAGAGTAGAGGATTGCTTCATTACTCCAGAACTCTCGGAAGGAGTTCACCATATCGAAGGGACCATTGGTATCACGACCAAAGGTAGTATAGCCAACAAGCATAGCGATCAAAGTCATGGATCCACCAAAAGTGCCTTCGTACCCGACAAGGGTCAATGGTTCCACGGTCCATCTACCAACAATGTGTTCTTCGACCACAAACTGAGTAGCAACAAGGACTTGAGCGACTAAAACAAGTGTGATACCCAAAAGTAACTTAGAAGCAGATTCTGTATTCTCAGCGCCTGCGTTGGACTTACCACTGAGCCCCACCACGATGATACCTAACACAACGATAGAGAGTGATAACCATTCCACTCTGTTAATAGTTCTCTTGAGAAACAAGACACTGAATAATGCAACGAAGAGGATCAACGCACCTCTAGTCATCTGATATATCGAGACAGGCGTATACATCAGCCCCAAGTTCATCAGTGTGGTACCGCATAGATCACATATAGCAGGGATAGCCAATACCAGAGATCTTGAGCGCGGCAATTGAGGTTTAGTGCTTATCTGCTCATACCCATTGTTATTGAATGATCCCAAGAATACAAATATGAAAGCAGCAGCCTCACCGATGAACATTTGGAGTGTTTGTAAAACAGGTTGTTCAAACTTCTTATCGGGTGCGACATATTGGTTGTCCTGATACTTTGTAAAGATGGAATTCATGCAACCGGTCGCCATCAAAGCCAGCGCAAGTGTCAAGATAGCAGCCTTCATCTCGATGAACCAGGCTTTACTCCTTCTGCTTCTCCTTCTTTCGTGGTTCCTGAGTTCCTCCTCTTCATATTTTGTTTTTCTGAGTGCAGGTTTATCCCCCCCCCCCCTAAAAAAAGAGCTCAACCCTGGGGATATACGAACACTACAATATGAAGTAGAACCAAACCCTTCTGAACCGTGACCATTCCACACCAAATAAATTCATAAGAACATCTCAACAAACGCCTTCTTCCCCATGAGCCTCTTCGTGCATCCTGGGCCTACACATGAACCAGGAGCATAGATGAATGGGTTCTTGATATCGTTCTCAGCCTTCCTGAACTTCTTCTTGGACTCTTTTAAAGCAGCTCGAACACCAGAGATATTCTTCACGCAACGACCACAGTAAGTATGCCCACACGATGCGATAAAGATACGCTTGGATAAGTCTCTGTCAGCGTCAGTTATCAGATCCATTGCCCGGTATGGCGCCTGAACGTCATCTTGTTCCTGTAAGGCTGCAAGAGGTTTCCGAAGCTTATTGCCACTGAAATCCTGAGGGAGACCTTCTCCAAGTTTCACTGCACATAGACAACACACATATTCCTCTTCTGGATCAACCTTTGTGGTAAAAGGTTCTTTAATCAAAGAGATACGCCTATCCATCTCCTTTTGAACACTTGTAGTGTTATCCAAGTTCCTTGATCTTTTTCTATCAAACTCTGCATCCTCTCGTCTTTGAATCATATCCAATAGCTCCTGAGAGACTTGATCACCATTATCAGTGCCCCAATTAAGTCTTAGTCGAGGATGGTAATCTGGGTCATCATCTTCATCATAGTCATTACCATGGCCATATTCCTGGAAAAATCGAAACATATTAAACATGAACGGCTGTCTTGTATGGATATTATGTGTAAGCCTTCCCCGCTGTTCCATCGTTCGTAGCTCTTCCATATGCCTCTGTTCCTGGAGGGCTCTTCTCTGAATTAGGCGTTGTTCCATCCACCTACGGTCCTGTCTCTCTGCATTCCTCGTCTGTCTTCTTGTGGGAGCAGTACGGCGTAGTCTTAGTCTCACAGGATTCATAGCGTTAGCGAAGGAGGCTCTTTCCGGGGCTGGTTCTTCTTCGCCAGGAATGAGTAAAGGCCCATCTGGTAATTGGATAGTAACACCACGCTGTCGTTGAGGAGCCTGCGATGTTGGCGCCACTTGGCGGACGTCTGTGATGATGACGTCCTCTTCTTCTGACAAGTCAATGACCTCTGTCATTTGCTTCTGTGTTCGGTTGTTTGCCACCGCAAGAAATGTAGTGGACTTCTGTTTTTGCTTTGAATTTGATTTGCGACCTGACCTTTGCAGGGCCGAAGACAAAAACAAAGACACTCCGATTGAAATACTCATTTCCTCAACGAATATGTAGTTTATATATGTTTCACAAATCCTCTACATCTCCTAAACAACAATTATAATGTACATGCCTTATTCTTTTTTTAAATCTAAACCCTCAGAGCCTTACAACCCACTTCTCATGTATCTACCAATGACGATACAGTGGTCTCTTTCGTATGGTTCCAATGTCAATTGCTCCAATGGCTTGATCTTCTCCTCACGCAACTTCTGCACCTCACGGGCAAACACTGTCTCAGCGTCAACGGTGGAATCGATACAGTTGGCCTTGATGGAGATGACAACACCACCTTGATCCTTGAGGAACAAATGAGAGTTGAGAGCAATGATACGTGCTTGATCCGGTTGCGCAACATCAGCAAACACAGCGTCAACCATGCCGACGAGCATTCTGTACTTCTGTGGGTGTCTGGCATCCTCAATGATTGGGATCACGTTTGGTCTCTTCTTGGCCATACCAATCAACTCTCTACCTGGTCTGTGGGAGAACTCAACAGCGTAGACCAAACCTTCTGGGCCAACCAAATCAGAAACATGGGAGACAGATGTACCGGAAGCGGCACCTAAGTAAAGCACCTTCTTACCTGGGGCAATGAACAACTCATCCAAACCACCCATGATACCGGCAGCCAATTTAGATCTGAAAGGATTCCAGACACGGTACTCAATCTTAGTTGGTGGGACACCTTCCTCATTAGATGGTTCCTCAACGGTGATTCTCTTCTCACCATAGACGGACTCACCTGGGGCAATGTTCTTAGTCACAAGCAAATCTTCCTTACCTCTAGCGATGAAGACACCGGCATGTCTATGTGGTTCAATGACAACCTTAGCACCACCACGAGCACCACCACGAGCGCCACCTCTACCACCTCTGGCACCACCACGAGCGCCACCACGAGCGCCACCACGGGCACCACCTCTACCACCACCGAATCCACCACGGGCACCACCTCTACCACCACCGAATCCACCTCTACCACCACCGAATCCACCACGGGCACCACCTCTGCCACCACCGAATCCACCTCTAGCACCGCCTCTAGCACCGCCTCTGCCACCTGGAGTAAAAGCCATTATGATATGTGTCTTATTGAATTATAAGTTGCCTCCGAGGGAAGTTTTATATCTTTCGATATTTTGTTCTCTTCTAAAGATTTCAATCTCATTGGAATTTTTTCTTTCAGTCCCGTACAGCAGAAGGAAAATTTTCATGGCACTTTTCCAAGACCGGAACGTTCGAAAAGGGAAATATCCGAGGAGAAAGGATTACCCGGCGCGATGAGCAAAAAGAAATTCTATCATATCCGTAAAGGGTAAAATCCGGGGGAGCTTATCATCACGTGATGCCGACCCGTAAATGGCTCAATTAGGAAAGTCCATTTCGGCAAAATGCGTATGGTTCTCCTCATGGGGTTTCGGTTTATCTTGAGAGTTATTCTCCATTTTCTGTTGATGATGTTGATATATAAAGGCCATTGTATTCCGAGTCCCCTATTGAAGCATCCTCTTAGCGGTTGAATTTCAACAGCAATGTCACAATCGTTGAACACAAAGTATCAAGTCGCTCTGGCCAAGAATCCTCTCCTTACAAAGGCCATCACAGCTGCCATGCTTGCAGTTTTGAACGAAGTCATAGCCTCCACCGCGGCTAAGGAATTCAAGATCTCTACGGTGCAAAACACAAAGATTAAGCATCCTTTCTCTTGGAAATTACCTCTATTTGCCCTCTTCTCTGCGGGTGTTAGTGCTCCAGTGACACATTATGGTTATAAGTGGTTGAACTCATTGTTCAAGGCACCATTGTCCACAAGACAGAAGATTTTACAAATCTTGACGTCAATGGCCACATTGACACCACTGATGGGTACTCTATTTGTCGCTTTCGTCTCACTAGTGAACATGAAGCCTCAATTGCAATCGTTTTCTAAAGAGGAGATGAAGAGAGCTTGGACTCAGGTGAAGACTGCATTACACAAGTCCTTACTCCCTGTGCTAAAATCCTCTTGGATCACCGGTCCCATCGTGATCTCTATATGTCAAAAGTTCCTTCAACCAGAACTTTGGGTCGTGTTCAATCAGCTGTGTTACTTCGTCCTGGGCACTTGTCAAAACACCCTTCTTAAGATTAGAACAAAGAAGCAATACGAGCATCTGAAGAAGAGAGAAGAATTAAAGGATGAGGTCGAAAAGGAGGTTATTAAAGGTAATGAGGAAGTGAGCCCTGTCCTCAAGGAATCATCTCCGGATGCTTCTAACTAGCAATCAAGCGCTCAAGAGGTTCTGAAGACACACAAGTTCCAAGGGGACTTCGAGACGGTGATGCAGTTTCGTAAGATGATTGGGCTGCTTTTATGGATGGTCTTGTTCTCTTTATTTAGGAAATGAGCCGTGTAATTTTCTATTCATTCACACCACTGTAGGAAAGTCCGCTCAAACGCCTCCAAAGTCACGGCTTATAACAATTTCAGGTACGCGTCTAGAGCGCGTAGAAGGCCAACAAACAGGGCGCGACAAAAATTGAGATGTGAAGCATGGGAAACAATTTGTAGGCCTTTCAAAAACAGTTTTCGAGCTAGGGCAATAGGGAGAGGAGGTGAACCGCTGATGTTCTAACTGTGCACAGGTGAATCAAAGGAATTATTACGAAACAAGAGACCACACTCACCTCTCGAACCACAACAGGAGAGGACCACAGATCAAGAATTTGACCCGACTTCGATGTCAGCTGAGAAACTCATAGATCTACTCACTACAAGGGGAGATCTCCTAGACGACCATACGCTTATAGAGAGACGGCGTGTCCCTTCGACAGAATCAAGTGCTGTTAGTGTTTCAGGGAGTGAAGGAAGCGTCGTGATCCATAAGGATTCAAAGACACACACTCAAGATCAGTCACTCAGGATCAGAACAAAAGGTCTGGAGAGCGAGGATGATTTCAATGACTATGTGATAGAACCTCCGTTACCACCTCCAAAAGAGCTTGACCCGGATAAACTATATGCCCTATATGAGTTCAGTGGTGATGACCCATCTCATTGTGAACTTGAAAGAGATGATGCCGTCGTACTACTGAACGATCAGGATAGTTATTGGTGGCTAGTGAGGAAAGAGAAGAATGGGATGATAGGGTTTGCACCAGCTGAGTGTCTTGAGACTTACGATGAAAGGCTGGCTAGGCTCAACTGTTGGAAGAATGAAGAGTTGGAGCGGAATTCTAAGGAAACGTTAGAAGTGTTCCCTCAAACCAGCATTGAAAAAATGAACAAATCTGTCACGTTCTCGGAGGAAGTAACGATAACTGAACATGATAGTGACAACGATGACCATGATAATGACCGTGATGACTATTCGCATGAAATGGTTGACGATGACGATGACACTGATGACTACTTCGAAAACCCAGATAGGGAACTCGACGAGGACATATTGACTGATATGGAGGTCAACAGCGATGTGCTCAGTAATAGTGGAACAGTATCACCTCTTGTACTGAAGAAGAAGTCGAAATCAATATCTCAACAAATGATACATCCAGTGATCCCGGAATCAGACACAGAGGAGAGCCCATTCATACAGCCATATGCATTCTTCTCCAATAACAACGGCTCAGGATCCATAGGAACATATTCGCCATCATCATCGGAGTTTGATTCACCAGGTAACACACCACCTTTGAACCAGTATAGACGCAAACCTGTCATCACTTCGGAGAAGTTTGAGAGAAAGGGAAACATCCCACAGTCAAAGGGTACACGTGATATAGCTAAAAGTATGCAGATGCTAGATGAGCTCATAAATGATGAGTTGAACACCGCTGCAACTTTCGACGGTGATTCAGATGTTGATATCACATTGACTTACGATGACGATGATACCGACAAGCTTTCGTCGCCCATCTCATTCGAAGATAAGAACAAAAACCTATCCAACATCACAAGCTCATCATTTACAAACTCCAACACAAGTCTACATCAATCAGCTTCACAGGGCACGGACTCGTCTAGTGAAGATCTCTCAGTGATCACAGGTAAACCTGCACAGATTCATCCGGAGATCGAATCCATCTTTAAGGACTCCTTGGGGCGCATGAACGATCTTGCGCAGAAGCTTAAGGATCTGGATAGACTACTAGAATGAATAGCATCTTAACATTGGCGTCTCACCGCTCTTTTCTGTAGAATTGGACAATATATAATTGTTTCGGTATTGGGAATGCGGTTCCTACAACCCACAAAATTCCGACTTTTTGGTTCCGAAATTCCGACATGTTCTTTTTTTTTGCCAGGCAATTTTTGACAGCTTGGGCAAAAAAAAAGTTTTGGAGCTCATCGCATTGACTTCGTTTCATCAAAACTGCACCAGAAAAGGGAAAGCGGTTGAAGAAATGTCTTGGGTACCGAACGTTGAGATTGTTGAGCAGTTGAAGCTCGTGCTCGGAGCCACCCTTTCTCCTGTTGCACAGGAGCGGAAACAGGCGAGCGATGCTCTCGCCCAAGGTAAACAACAGTATGACTTCAATAATTATCTGTTATACATCCTTGCTGAAGACAAGAGCTCTGCATCTGATATCCGTGCCGCAGCCGGTCTTACTCTCAAGAACAGTCTGCACAAGGATTTCCACATCGGTGAGAATGAATACCTTCTCTCGAATATTCTCAAAGGTCTTCTTGACTCCGATCTGCTAGTGAGAAACATCACAGGTAACGTGGTCACTACATTGTTTGCCGCACTGGGGTTTAAGCAATGGCCTACGGTGATACCTCAGCTGCTTGAACTTGCCCATAAAGGCGATGTAAACACGCAAGAAGGTGCCACTGGTGCATTGTCGAAGATCTGTGAGGATTCTACCCATATCTTGGACACAGAGTACAATGGACAAAGACCTTTGGACTTCTTAGTACCACAGTTTATCCAACTGACATCTGCTCGTTCTTCTAAAGTGAGAGCCAATGCATTGCGCTCTCTCAACCACATCATTCCGCTCAAGACTCAGAGTTTCCTCGTTCACATCGATGACTTCCTTCAAAGGCTGTTCGCCTTGGCTGTAGATGAAAACAAGGATGTCAGAAAGAATGTGTGTACCGCCTTCATTGGCATCTTGGAAACGAGACCAGATAAAATTGTTCCACACTTGGACGGTGTTGTGAACTACTCCTTGCATTCGATAGCGAATGAGAGTGAAGAGGAAGTTCAGCTAGAGGCCTGTGAGTTTCTGTTCTCTTTGGCAAGCTCTGACTTCCCAGAAACACTAATTGTGCCACATTTGGGCAACATGTTACCTGTTCTTTTGAAAGGAATGGTCTACACAGAGATGGATATCCTCTTATTGGACACAAGAGATGATGCCGATGATGAGGACGAGGAAAAGGATATTAGACCAACTAATGCCAAATCGAAAGCCGCTCACAACGATAAGTTTAATGAAGACGAAGACGATGATGATGGGAATCTAGGGTTTGAATGGAATCTGAGAAAATGTTCTGCTGCTACACTTGACCTATTGGCATCAAGTCTTCCTGAACAAGTCTTAGCTATCAGTTTACCTATCTTGAAGGAAAATATCACATCGGAGCATTGGCCCCTCAGAGAAGCTGCAATCTTGGCCTTTGGTGCCGTTGCGGATGGTGGTATTGAATTTGCATCTCAACAATTACCTGCATTGGTTCCATTCCTGGTTGAGAGATTGAACGATCAAGAACCAAGTGTTAGACAGATCACCTGCTGGACTCTTGGCCGCTATGCTTCATGGATCTGCTCGGAGGCTGATAAAGGTGGCGCATACTCAAACTACTTTGCTCCAACGTTCCAAGCTGTCATCAGATGTGCACTAGATAAGAAGAAGATAGTCCAAGAGAGTGCATGTAGCTCTGTTGCTCAATTTATTGACAGCGCTGATGGTGATTTGATTCAACCTGTCGCTTCTCAATTGATTGAGATGTTCAACAACTGTTTCCATCTCTATAAGAGAAAGAACATGGTGATCCTTTATGATGCTATTCAGACATTAGTGGAGAGAGTCGAATTGGACGATACACAAATCGGTGCCCTCTTACCTCCTCTTGTTTGCAAATGGGAAGTTCTCTCTGATGATGATAAGGAGCTTTGGTCATTGATGGAGTGTATGTCCTCTGTGGCATCCGTTATGGGTGAGAAATTTGCTCCATTTGCCCTACAAGTGTACAGAAGAGCTGTTCGAATCCTTGCACAGTGTATACAACTCGACCAGCAAAGCTTGACTGACCCAAACATTCACACACCTGAGAAGGACTTCATCATAACTGCATTGGATATGGTGGATGGATTGTGTCAAGGTCTTGGTGAACATAG
Source organism: Williopsis suaveolens (assembly GCA_003708225.3). NCBI lineage: Eukaryota > Fungi > Ascomycota > Saccharomycetes > Phaffomycetales > Wickerhamomycetaceae > Williopsis > Williopsis suaveolens. The sequence goes on along the minus strand of PPNS03000008.1, from coordinate 41,889 downwards.
TTCTCAACTGATCGACGAAACCCTTGTGAAACTCCTATTGGAGACCTTTAAGGATATCAATGATGATGTTCGTCAATCTGCACACGCTCTTCTTGGTGATATGGCTATCAACGTTCCAGAGAAGCTCAATCCATGGTTGGATGAGCTCATCGAGGTTATCGTTCAAGAGATTGTAACTAGAACTTTTGATAGTTATGCCGTCTGTAACAATGCTACCTGGGCTCTTGGTGAGATTTCTCTCAGATTGGATTTGACAAAATACTTGGAGAAGACAGTGGGCGTCTTGATAGACCTCTTAAACTCTCAGTCAACATCAACTGTCCTTGAGAACGCTGCTATCACCATTGGAAGGATTGGTATCAGATCCCCAGAGTTCTTTGGTCCACACTTACCAGAGTTCGCCCTTTCATGGTCTCAACACATGATGTACTTAGAGGAGAACGAGGAGAAAGATACAGCGTTCCATGGCATGTGTACCATCATCCTTTCACATCCAGCAGGTCTTGATAACGGCTCATTGATTGCATTTGTCAACACCGTCACTATGTATGCTCAGCCTGGTCAGGTTGTTGCTGAACTATTGCAGAAGTTACTGATGGGTTACAAGCAAATGATAGGAGAGGATTGGGATGCCTTCATTCAACGCTTGGACAATGGGTATGAATTGGCACAGAGATATGGGTTATAGAAGAACGAATTTATTATGTATAGAACATGTGAGGGAGGGACAGCTTCTAGAGGCTAGAAGACGTAGATGCTCAACATTAAATAAGGACTGGGCCGTGGCCACGTTTACGACAATGTTGATGCCGCCCTGTGCAGTTCGGTATGGATCCCAATCTCCTGTCCCGTTGCCCTCCTATAGGGTACTGAACTTTGTGTGCGGCTGATGATCTCGGACATCTCCGTGAATTCCCAAAATGTTCATCGCCGATCAGGGATCTTATCGCTATAAAGTTGGAAGGACGTTTTTCTCTTTCTCTCTTTCTCTCTCCATATACTTTGTTCAGTTGATTCTCTCAATCAGTAAAGGTGCAAATAATGTCCAGGGCTCTTTCCTCAACACACGTTGTTCTCGATGACGAGGCGACTGCTGCCACTTTGATCTTCTCTCAAGAATCGGGTAAGATCCTGGCCGTGGTGAAGAAGGTCCTTCAGGTTGATGATCCATTGCTCACACGCTATGCCGTGCAGCCACAAGACTACAGAGATGTATCTCCATTGTTCATTATCCCAGGGCTTGTTGACGCCCATGTCCACTTGAACGAGCCTGGAAGAACGGAGTGGGAAGGGTTCGCTACAGGTACCCAGGCTGCTGCCGCAGGTGGCGTTACAACAGTTGTGGATATGCCGCTGAATGCAATTCCTCCAACGACCACCGTTGAGAATCTCTACATCAAACTTAATGCTGCTAAGGGTCAATGTTGGGTTGATGTTGCTTTCTGGGGTGGTCTTGTCCCTGATAACTTGGATGATCTCGTTCCTTTGATTAACGCTGGTGTGCGTGGATTCAAAGGGTTCATGATCGACTCTGGTGTCGATGAGTTTCCTGCTATTGACTCACATTATATCGACAGAGCACTGGAAGTTGTCAAGTCACAGGGTACTCTACTGATGTTCCATGCTGAAATGCAACCTGCCAATCATAATCATGGCCTGCAGAGTCTGGACCATATCAAACCATTGGATGAAATCGATGAACTTGAAGAAATGGGCTTCACGAACTCGTTGATACCAATGCACAGCATGAAGACCACATTATCAAACAACCAGACGTTAGAAGAGGTCCTTGACAATGACTACATCAATAACAACGTTCTCAAGCGTGTCTTGACGAACGATCAGGCCAGAGCACTTGCAGTTTCACCTATATTGACGCCTGCAGACCCAAGGACTGGTATCCCATCCGACTTGGTTCATCATGATCACCAAACGATGTCTCCATTACTGCAAGCTTCTAGTATTCAAGATGATCTCGCTGAAGTTGACCCAACTTTGTATGCCTCTTACCTTGCATCCCGTCCTGATATCTTTGAGATTGAAGCAATAAGGACTATAATCAGATGCGCTAAGAAGAACCCTGATGTCCCGCTACATATCGTGCATTTGGCATCAGGTGAAGCTGTGCCAATCTTGCAAGAGGCTCAACAGCAGGGTCTCAAAATCTCTGCAGAGACATGTTTCCATTACTTGTCGTTTTGTGCTGAAAAGATTCCAAATTGTTCAACCTTTTACAAGTGCTGTCCACCTATCCGTACAGAGCAGAATAGACTTCAGCTATGGGATGCTTTGAAACAAGGTGTCATCACTACTGTGGTGTCCGATCATTCCCCATGTACACCAGAGCTCAAGAACTTGGCTCAGGGTGACTTCTTTTCAGCGTGGGGCGGTATTGCCTCCGTTGGCCTTGGGTTACCTGTCCTGTACACTGAATCGTTGGCATTTGCACCTGAGATCTCTATCCCACATTTAGTGAGATGGACTTGTAAAAACACTGCGAAGCAAATTGGATTGGCGCACCGTAAAGGTGATCTCAAAGCTGGCTATGATGCGGATATTGTGATCTTCGACCCTTATACCCCACAAAAGATTGAAAATGCAACCACCTATTTCAAGAACAAGCTCACAGCATATGATGGTCTCACGTTGCAGGGTCGTGTCATGGAGACCATTTTAAGGGGCAACTCCATCTTTGCCATTAACAAAGGTCACTCTGAGATTGCTCTAGGCAAGACCATTCTTGAGAAAAGAATAAAAACTTGATACTCTCTCTAAATAATTACAGGAAACACAATAATTTACATTGTCTATTCATCATCATCATCAAACCAGTTGCTTTCTTGAATCCTTGAAAAAGAGCTGAACCACACTCACCTGTAAAACAGCCATACCAACACATAGAAGCAGCTCATATATGGAGAAGTAGAAAATACGGGACTCCGTGGACTTTACAGTAGCATGATTTCTGTGGTTTCTTGTCTTGTAGTATTGCAAGTACTTCAGAACATTGTTAACCTGGGAATTAATGTGATCCACCGATTTTACCACACCATCGATACGAAGATCCTGCGATTTTCCAAGGTCTATATGAGCCTTGAAGTCATTCTCGAAAGAGATCTCAAAATCCACAACCTTCTCTGCGAACGTGGACATCTCATTTGAGAAGCAAAACTCATATTCACCGACGGTTTCAGCCTTAAACACCCAATCACCCTGTCTCTGTTTTTCTTCTTGTGCAATAACAACACCATCAGGACCCTTGATATGGTAATCAACGTCAAAGGAACCACCAGACTGGACAGCAAAGTAGAATCCGACACTTGTCTTGGGCCTATCGGTGAGTACGTAGTAGCAGGATGTTTCATCAGGCTCGAGTACAAACGTTAGCAGCGATGCCTGCACGGCCACCAGTACTGAGACGAGAAGAGTAAGCGACTTGAAAAACATGATGGAGAGATGGAAGAAGATCAACAAAGGTGATCACTTATGCAACAAAGGGAAAAGGCAATACTAAAACCTCATGTCACAAATTCGAATCTGTGTTGTTGATTTCGCGGCCTCGGAATTGTTTGCGCGCGTCTACGCGTCTGACCGCTCGAACGAACAATTCTGCTTATTCTCTTGCTATTGACCTTTTGTTCAAACCTGTTTTAGTGTGTGAAGCCTTTTAACCAGATGTCCTCGGACCGTATCGTTCAAGCGAGAGTGCAGCGGCTCTCGAAGCCTGTTCCGCCATTGGAGACCCCAAAGGTGCTCAGAGAGATCAACAAAAACAGCCGGGTTGAGCGGTTCAAAGACCTGGATGATCCCTTTCTTGATATTTCTGCTGCAAGCACTAAGGAACTGAAGATCAGCTCCCCGTTTACGAAAGGACCACAGTCAAGAATCAAGGAGAGAGAGCATGCTGAGCCATCTTCTGATATGGATGATGTGCCCATCGAGATCATCGAAGAGATGCAGCGGATCCAGGACACTTTCAAGGACTTGAACACTAAGTACCATCTCATTGATAAGATTGGAGAGGGCACATTTTCTACGGTTTATAAGGCCGAGTCCCTTCAGAGTGAAACCCGCTATCTGATGGGTGAAAACGTCTACAACTCACCAGAGATCAAAAGAAGAAAAACCGAGAAGAAAAATAGAAAATTCTATGTTGCGTTGAAGCGAATCTACGTTACATCATCTCCACAGCGTATCTATAACGAGTTGAACTTGCTTTATATTCTCTCCGGATCGCGGCATGTTGCGCCGCTATTGGAGGCTTTACGACATGAAGACCAGATCATAGCTGTGCTTCCTTACTACCAACATGCCGACTTCAGAGACTTCTTCAGAGATATACCATTAGAAGGTATCAAAGTTTACATGCTCGAGCTCTTTGAAGCATTGAACTTTGTGCATTCCAAGAAAATCATTCATAGAGATATCAAACCCACAAACTTCTTGTATGATCCATTCAAGAAGAAAGGTGTACTTGTGGACTTTGGGTTAGCTGAACAGGAGAAACCTGAGCTGAGCTCAGATCCTTTGCATACAAGACTCTCGCCAGAAGATCCAAATTATTGTCCTTGCAGAACAGGCAATAGAGGTCCAGTGGGAAACGTTCAGAGAGACGGATACCCTAAGAATGATCCCAGACCAGGACGTCGTGCTAACAGAGCCGGTACTCGTGGCTTCAGGGCCCCTGAGGTCTTGTTTAAATGCCCTTCTCAGACCACAAAGATTGATATCTGGTCTGCAGGCGTGATTTTGTTGACGTTGTTGAGTCGTCGTTTCCCATTCTTCAACTCTAGAGATGACACTGATGCATTGGTGGAACTTACAACAATATTTGGCCTTCGTGAAATGAAGCAAACAGCCCGCCTTCATGGACTTGGATTGGAAACGACGTTAAATTCTCTGGATAGGAAACTCAGTTTGAGCCAAATCTTGCACAAGTCACTATCTCTCGAGGACGAGAGAGGAACTCTTCCAGTGGATTCCGTTTCATATGAAACTCTATCTGTCTTTAACCAAGATGGAACTATTGACTATGTAACTGATGATCACGAAGACTTGAAGCAGTTGAAGAAAGATCACCTGCAGGCAATGGAAGTGATGGAGCATTGCTTCCGCTTGGACCCAAAAGAGAGATCCACATCCGCACAGATATTGAATTTACCTTTCTTCACGCTGGAGGACGACGATGACGATATGATTCTGCTGGATTAAATCATGAGGATATCCTCTCCCTTTACATACGCGAATAGCGGTATACATGCTATACAGCCGGCTACAGTACCTCAGATGTAGACATAATGCCGTAAACTGCCCATATGCATCCTTTTGAAAATGAGGTGATGTTTTGTATTGTGTAGCTAGATCGCACCATATTGGCTAAGAAATATCTAATCATTATCAGAAAGAAAAGCTGAGACGCCTGCGAAGCGGTTACCTAGATTATGACTTATGTTCAGCCACTGTGATCTCTTGGGTGGATTGATTTGAAGATCTGAAGATCTGAAGATCTGTTCAATGAAGAATATGATGGATTTTCTGACCTTTCCTGTGTGAGTTAATTCTTATCATGAGGCAGTAACTTGAGCCTCCACCCACAGCTCTAAAAACTTGTTCCTGAACGCAAGGCCCCCAATAAAAATGGTACCTTTGTCCAAAAACCGTTACCGGGTATGAGAGTTGAACAATAAGTGTTATACGTTACTTGTGCAAGGTACCGATGGTGTATAAAGGCTTAAGCGACGCTGTACTGTATTAGTGCAACTAAAAGAGCGGGATTTTCGAAAAGTCGTACCATACTTACAGGAATGATGAGACTGAAAGGATATGAGTAGCATCTTCTGGGGCGGATGCGAAGGCCGAAGGAAAATGGACATATGTAGCTTTTATGAGGAGAGTAATCATAATTGAGATGACATGACTGATGCGATGCTCCTTCAGGTTTTTCTATAGTTCAACATCCTGCCCAACTCGTTATCTCAACAACCATCATGAAAATTTTGTGCAACTCTCGAATTAGCATCATCACATATAGTGATTCACAGGAGTTTCGATAAAAAAGTTCCATAACATATTGAGTAAGGAGATTACCATCTTCATTGATATCAATGATGCTCCAGTTGCATTGCTGGATAGCCTCTTTGCCCCCCCCCCAACTACCTGTCATTGTGGAATTCGTCCATTGTTTTCATGTTACTACTTGCCATATGTATGAGTGCAGATGTCATGCATACACAAGTACACTTACATATGTACATATAGGAGTTACGGTATGCCCAAAAGGAGGATCAGAGGTGTACATGTAGAAAGAGGCTGCTAGTGCAGGCAGGTAATGCATATGCGCCATGTGGTAGATACTAGATAGTACTGGATGATCTCAAAAGCTAGGAGTTTTAAAATATTTATTACATCTACACAGATAATTTCCGTGTGCATAACGTCTAGAATGTACAATATTTCGTACATTTTCATTTTCTGCTATAGAGTATAGACAAATACTTATCGCCAAAATTTGGAGACCGCAGTACGCGTTCAACTCCCACGCTAATGCACAGATATGCACCTGCCATCGCTTCACCATTAGCGAGCTTGTACAATTTTATTACATTGGCTCAGAATCTCAGGGCCAAGGATAGCGTAAACGCCGAACAGGGATACTAGTAGAAGGCCAAGGAGTCAGGGCACGGATTAGAGCCTTGAGCGCCCAGAGATGGTAATTGATTCCGAATATGCACTTATAAACCTCATCCGGAATCTTTCAAAACAGCGATTCTGGATAGAACCGATCGTAGCTTGCAATGTTGATAGCAGGACGTGATTGACCAGAGAAAAATTGAGATCGACTTTCCGTCATGAGGCTTGCAAAAAAACTCAGCTCTTGAAGGGCCTATTCCGAACGACTGATTGACATATCAACCATCAGCGGCCATTGGCCATATCGATACCACACACAAGGCTCAACTCTGTTTAGGAATCAGCACAGGCTCAAGTTTAATATTCCCTCTTGTTCCTTGTAAGATGAATTTCTTATAAGTACAGGCAGCTCGTACATCACGTATATGTGATTATTTTGCATTCTTTGAACAATACGAGCTTGTATAAGAAAATTGACTGCGATGATCATTGATTATGTATTGACTCTGGAGGCATTTTGACGGCAAGCAGCTGTAAGCTCGACAGGTGCCTGAATACAAGGTAATAGTCTCAAACTTGGAACCGCAGATTGCTCTGATTTACAATTTTCAGCAAAACCTGTCACTTAACGCATAGGGCATAAATCACGAAAAGGACACTTATGGGCTCTTGCTTTCTTCACTATCATGGACTCAACTTGGGTAAGCTACCTCTACCCTGTGGAATGATCATATATCAACATGCGACAAAGGCGGACTTGATGAAAAGAGTGAAACGAAGATATAGATGTTTGCAAATCAGAACTTCTTCCAAGCTAAGTTATTACTACTAAAACGCTATACGTTAGATCATCTTGGGTACTTAAGAATCATACATTCCGGGGATTAGAGACCGCACCATAACAATCCTACGTACAGTTAATGAAAACACAGTTCTGTCTTGTTCGATGATACTACGCATTAAGGAACTGCTCGAGCAACAATTATAGCTCTGGCTTTTCCGTTAAACCAACTTGGCCTCTACGTTCTGCAAGCTAGGTGATATAAATACTTTTCATGATGTACCTCTGTCATTTAAATGCAATAAAAGGCTCCAATACGAGTCCAGGGAAGAGATGAGCGTTTTAGCGAGCATATTTATATGAGCAAAAGAGCTTCAACAGTTTGCAGTGCTTGATCCTGGTGATCAAAAATGTTAGATAGAGGAGTCAATTGGTTTCAATATACCAATAAAACGTTTGGAGTTGTGCAGCCACCCTGACTGATTTGATTTAATGTTAAAAGCGCGCCCCCATATAGTACTCATACCCAACCAAATGGTGAAATTCACTGAGCCTCAAAGGATATGAGAGCTCAGGCGAGGTGCAATCGACAATTATTTCTTGGTAACTGGATCTTTCTGATTGTAGTATAAGTTCCGCAGATAAGAGTGATAGTACGTTCATCCGCTGCAACCCGATATGGCGAGCAAGGTGGTTTCGGATTGAGTTGAGAAATGTTTACACCTTTAGAGTTCATGATGATGATAGATCTACCTCATGCAGGAGAAGTATTGACTTTTGAGTTTCTGAAGAAGCTAGATGTATATTTGAGGGCTTGATATCCGAAATATTACTGAAGCCGGCGGCTCTAAGGGATAATTGTTGAGAAATTCAACTTGCGAGTGGTCTTGACGGGTTGCAAGCTCATATTTGTGTCCCTCTGATTCCATAACAGCTCGCAAATGTATGTCGATGTATGCGCTCAAGCAGATACGCTCGAAAATGTGCTGCTACATGCAGCGAATAGTCCAGAGGCGATGCCATGCATGACACTTTCCGTGCGATGCCGATGAGACTTGAGTACTGCGCTATGAGGGATGCACATAATTGACCTTGGGTGCTCTTGATTTTGATCCATTTTGGGCCATGAAGATGATCAAATACTAGAACGTCGCAACCTGGAAGGAGGGCGTCGTTTAAATATAATTACATTAGGAATACCATTATTCTTCACAATGTACTCTAGCTCTTCAAAAAAAAGAAGGTGAAACTGCTAAGCTATGGGTAATAAACACAGCTGGGTCTACGGATATACTATGCCTCGGCAGATAATCTCTGCACAAGCACCTTACCGAAGGCTCTCTAGAGTAGCCGAGTCTCTATAATCATGAATCGATCCAGATCACGAAAGTTCAATGACATACTGACTAGCTGCTTCTATGGCTGTTGGGAAGTGATGGAGCGCATCACAAAAAATATTTTCGTAAGACATTCAGCCTGAATCCGTTACCTGTATGGTGACCTGTATGGTGACCTCTACAAAGAAATGCGACCAGCACAATTCCTCTTGGTTGGAAATGAGATGAAGAGAGAATGTATAGCTGAATCATGCAAATCAAGAGATTGCGGTAGATTGTAGAATACGGGCAATTGCATTATGCTTCTGAATTGATTCTGGACAAACAAATCTTCACTGAATAATTCTCCAGGTGTTCCTTCTAACGGTTGTTTTAATGTCGGAGAAACTGGAACGAAGGTTGACACCATTGAGACGAGTTTCATATGTCCCTAAATCGTACAATTCAGATCTCATATGACGCTTTAAAGGATGCATATAGCAAGAACTCGCTGAACTGTCCACTATATGGGTTTCTCTGCTGAACAAGTACCTGGTTAAGGACAATGGATTGTACGTGAAGCCTCAATAATCTCATATTCTAGTTCATCAGAAGGCCATTCGATGTTTCGATTAAGAGCTCTCGTTCCTTTCTGATGGATATGATGGCTCTAGCGACCACTCAGTCCGAAATGGCATTCAAATACTTAGTTAGAAGGTAGCCATTCTCCTGTTGGGAACCAGAGGTTTAAACAGATTCCTCTTATATTGGAAAATCACGTGAACTTCTGAGCTTTTTGACCACAAGCTCTGTGGAAGTAGCGTGCAATGTTTGATATCCTTTCGTTCTGGAATCTTATGAGAAGTACCGTTTTCTGGCTTTTAGAGAGCATTTTTGTTGTACAGCGTATTGTAGTTGGGTAATTGAGCAACGGAGGGCCCAGAATTAACTTTAGATCTTGAAGAATTTTATTCAAGTGAAGACAGATGCTTTTTCAACCTCCTCCTTTCATCACCCAGCGCAGCGCTGTTCAACATATAGTTCTTAGTAGAGTTTGGCCATGGCAGAAGTCTCGATAGATGTACATTAGCACCGCAGCGCTCCGCAGTGCTCATCGCTGCAAGAATTCTCTTTGTGCAGAAATTGGAGCCTTCTAAGTTTTTCATGAAAGACTCTGATCAGATTCATTAGAAACCGCACTTCAATACATACATACTTGCTAGTCGTGATCTTAACAGGGACGGATAAAAAACCCAATAAGTTCTAAATGAGCTCAGAGAGCAGAGAGCAGCACTGGAATAATTGGACTTTGAAAATTTATGACTTGAGGGATTTTTGGCCACCTCTGCCATAACTCTAGCACGTGAGTAGAACAACTTGTAGCAACCTTTCCATTTCTTAGCAATGAGACATAACGGTTTACACTCAAAAGGATGATACAGACTCCAGAGGACCATCGATCTCATAAGATACCACAGGTCCACTACCGATTCTTAATGGAAACTTCGGCCTTGCATATCGATTGTAATTTAGGGCGTCTCGAAAATAGGTTCGGCTATTGAGTGACATTGAGTACGAGATATTATCAGGCGGATCCTGAATGATCACAAAGCAAGTCGCCGTAACTAGCAGTTTGTAAATAATAAGTAATAAGTCGTGACATTAAAATATATCTTTTATTGTATAAACTGTAGTCTGTGAGTATAAAAGTAGCTTGACTAATGCACTAGTTATTTATCATTTGCAAGATTCATCGTCATTGGGCATGACATATTGACACATGGAACATACAAAGATCTAGATGTACGGAACATTAGAAGTTAAAGGGCTGAATGAATTCCCGATAAACGCTGTGGTGGAACAATTGAAGGCGAGGGAGCTTGCATGCCGGTTGAAGTATGTAGGTACTACTTACTACCCCATGAACTTTCTACCAGAGGATTTGACTAGGACGGAAAGTTCGAACTTAGAGCCCTGGATGGTGACATAATAGTAGTGGCACATGTCCCCTTGTTTCCTTTAGCCCAAATGTTTGGTCTAGAACATCTTGATATGTATAAGCAGATCTAAAAAATCTGAAATATGCGAACGAGCTACATTCCTGATCTTCAATCTTGTCAACTAGCCTCTTGGAAGTAATCTGGTGGGATCAAAATTCTACCGCGTCGTCAATCGTGTATATTCTGTATATTTAGCTATGATTATCGCCAGAGAGTCAAATTTCAAGACGCACAGTTTCTCTTATTGGTAGGTGTTATATACAGAAGAGGTACTCAATCCTGGCAATTACGCGCCATATACATTGTGAATAAGCAAACCACAACTGGAGCTGAAATTCTTCCAATTCTAATGATACAGCTCTCCATTCAAAATTCACAACAGTTGATGTCGAGCCAGTGATACTCGAACTCAATCCATGAAGCTCTTGGTGGGGCTTTGAGACGGAGCACTCAACAAGCCACTGGCTGATCCTTCTGGCCAGGTTGCCTATGAAAATAGCAAGCATGTGACAAGGAGACTTATGGTTGTATAAAGCTGTCGATGAATTCCTGTGCTGTTCGCCTCTCTATTCGAAGGATTCAATGGTATATGAAGTTGATTCCCAAGTCAAGAGTCAAGATCTAGACCAAATCAACATGAACCCCAACTTTTGGAAGTTACGGGATGAGTTATAAATCCAGGGTGGTTCACATGACTTGTCAACTGAACTATAGTTAAATCTGTTAAGGTGGACCACATCGCTTTTTCTATCTGATCTCTAAATTATGTCCAGGTAGACTTCAAACACATATATCGCATTAGCCATTTTAGATTCTGTAACGAGCAAATATATATAAGTTGTGTGTGTCTGTCTTGCTTTGACGCGTGATAGCTATATGCACCAGATATCCATCTGTTATAAGTAGCTATACTCATCGAGAGGTATGTAGGTTCCGTTACTTTCGTCGACGTTGATACTAGTGAACTTTAAGTTAGTCAGCCCAAGTCGTCCAATAGTTGACTGTTGTTATTACTTTCGTACTTCTTGATTCTGGCACCTGTCCTTTTAAAAGTTCTTCAGGATATGTGTATGTGCAAAAAGCGATATACAGATGCAGATGGGAGCTCAAGGAAGGCTTTCCACATTAACCGCGCCCGCATCGGGAGGAATCACTTACCATGGTCTTGGGTCCATGTGATCAATGATAATTGGACCGAATTACAGAGCTGTACATAAAGGTTATAATACATACAGTGCCCAAAATGCTCAGAAGGCGTATGATTTGTGTCAATTTGCTTCCTAGGTTCGTAATAAAATGGGATCCGTGGTATCAAAGGTATCTGGCTTATAGCGAAGCGCTGGTCCCTGCAAGAGTAAACCATAATTCACCAAGTACCAGACTCGGCTTCTAATTCTGAAACGCTTGACCCTTGCAAATCGTACAAGAGTGTACATCTATCTGTCTACCGCGTCACCAGAATGGTGAGTCTTTCAAGTGGTTGACAGTTGAAAAATCAGAAGATGCATAGATAGGACTTTCTTTAGGAATGTTGTCTGTAAAACCGCCCAGTGATTATTTCCAGAAGTGAAATGTTTTCATTTAAATATCCATGGACGCTAAACTGCATAATTATGGACTTTATGTGTAGTACCAAATATAAAATGGTTGATGAGGTGGGTTCGATCCGAGTTTGATTTGAAGTGTCGAACCTTCCAGGAACCCAGATTGTTCCGAACGGCTTTCAAGTGCCTCTTAGCCTCGCATCTGAATTTCGATGTGCATAGTAATCAATTAGTTCGAGATCAAATTCAAGTTCAGGATTCGAGTCTCATCTATTCATTCCAGCATTATATGAGAATATATGAAAAATACGTGGAGTTGCAGAAAATAGCAAAAATTTATTTTATGGGGCGCCGTAGAAGTTGAGTCCCCCTGGAGGCTCCCTAGCCTCTAGCGTGTCCACTTCTACGGACTCTATGTAACCATTAATTATAGCACATGCAGCCTTCTCAGGGCATTTCGGCCCTCCTTGAATTCATGAATGAAAGGTCTTGCATATATATGCATACTGTATAAGCGGCGGGAGCAGCGGGCAGGGCTCTGCGCCTCTCGCCTGCAGTGCAAACCTGCGAAGGCACCCATGACTGTGAGTTGGGGTGAGACGTAAATTGTGATTTGATTTATGCCTTAAATACCCTGTGTGATCCTGCTGCGAATCTACCACAAGCGTTAGGGGGACCAGTAGTCTCCATATACGCAAGCTTCTTGGACATATAACCAAACGAGGGCCTATTGTTCCAGTGAACTCCATAACTTTGGGCTGCCCACCAGATTATATATCACCCAACAACATCTCTAACGTGATAGTTCAACAGGGTTCTGACGTATAACATATTCTAGGGTGACATTTAGTGCGGGTATTATACCGGATACATCTCCACAACGATCTTCAACTCAGAGACACTCTTCACCCATGATTATGAATGCCCGTCCATCTGTCCCAGGTGTTATTGACTTGACACTGGGAAAATTCCCCTCTACAGAAATCAATAGCGACATACTTGGCCATACGCAGCTCGGAGCCTTTGAGAGATATTCATCGATAGGATCTGGTGAAGGTTTCGTTGAACCCATCGGTGGAAGCGCAGTACGGTCGTCACCAGGACCTGAAGAAGGTGAATTTGTCAAGCTCGCCAGACGTCGAGCAAGTAAGAGCACAAGAGAGAAGGCATCCCATAGAAAGCTTGCCGGATTGTCAAGACCACAAGGACGTCCACTGTCCAAGGAGACAACTGTGAGACTTACGCTGGTCCCAACTTTGGGTGTACTCTATTCGCTCTTGGTGTCTGACACTATGAGGAAGCCGCTTCAGGTCTTGAAGTACAGCGACGAGAAGGATGCAGAGTCGAAGACTAACGAGGAACTTTCCACGAAGAACTCCATGTCAGGGTTTTCCAACGTGTTAAACGTTCAAACCGTCCGGTTCACTGACGATACAAATGTATCACCCAAGAGGGACACGGCTGTTCCAGAGTTCAATACCATAGATGAGGCTGTATTCAACCTGTTTGGCCTCACAGAATATTCCCTGATCAGAGTGACAAGAGCAGCTGCTACTGAAGTAGGTGGTTCTGTACTATTGAAGATTGAGACTGCTATGCCTGGATATCTTTACTTGAATGATGACGAGGAGGAAGATTTCAACACAGTGGAAAAGAACAAAGAGCTATATAGAGACTCTATCGGCTTCATTGGTGACAGACCAACAACAACATTCTTGAAAAAACGAGTTGCAAGACCTCGTTACAAGGCTGACATGCGTATCTATCTGATTCCAAAGGCTATAACATGTGCCATCTACTGCGAGGAGCGTATCTTCAAGAGAGATCTTCTCCGGGGCTTCTTAGATCTTAACAAGGAAGAGAGATCGATAATATCCGCTTTTGAGTATGAAGACTTCTTGGAGAACCTTGAGTCACAGGGTAATGGTGATCTGGTCACTAAGTATGGGCTTCCGTCTTTTGAAGAGGTCAGAGACAATGAGAAGCGTGGGTTTGACCTTCCACTTCTCGATCAACCTGCCGATTCCACTGTCTCATCCTCCAACTATGCTTACGATCCTCCACAGTCTGCGTTTCCACTGATCAACACAAAACCGCAGCCACGCAACCACAAGGTCTATGGGTCACCCATGTCATCACCTTCAGGCACCCCTTACCGAACGTATTCTCAACAAGCCGGATATGTTGACCAGGGTGATGCGGTGCCTGGATACACGGGTCAACCATACTCGTTACCAAACACATTTAACTGCTCTGGTGCATATCCAAGTAACATCTCACAACCGAATTGCTACCCGCCAAACCAATATCCAACAATGACCGCTCCATCTATGCCTCAACCAAATGCCCAGCCACCACAGATGAACATGCAAAATCTTACTTCAGGACATATTGCACCAATGGGCCCGGTTAATCAACAGCATCCACAACAACTACATCAGCAACAGCAACAACAACCATACGTGGTATACATGAATCCTCCTGTCGACTACTCATCACATATGATGATGCAGCAAGGATGGGTTCCTCAACAGCAGTACCTTCCAGTGAACCCACAGGGGTATGCTTTCGCACGTTATCCAAGCTATCTTCCTAATGGGCAGGCTGCTCCTGACCAGTACCAAATGATGGGTCCACCACCAGCTCAGTAACATGATATCTTTCCCTTGATGATCGGGAGATCAGAATCACATCTTTTTGCATCACGAACTTATACATCGCATCAATCAATAAAGTCATTGATTTGAACATAGACGTATTCTGTAGCCGCAAGACGTAGAGAAACGTGAAAGTTGAGAACAAGAACTTCAGAATGTTCGACAGCTTATATATATATTCAAGAGCCTGTCAAACGATGCCCCCAATCGCCTAGACACGGACTTCCGCTGGCAATGCTACGTGCTCCGGAAATGCGCCTTAACCACGGCTACCTGATTTGTTTTGATTTCACTTTTACCACAAAAACCACAACAACACCTGGCGGGCGAGATCCACAAAAAATGTTCCGACTCCTGAACCTTATGGTCTTCAACTGTGACGAAGAGCGCACTGTTGCACATCTGAAATGTCCTGGTCGTCGAGCAGCTCTAGTCGAGGAACGATTGACAGCGCCGCAGGTGAGCTACTGAGAATCAATGCCAATGCCACTCCCATGGCGCTGGCGCTGGCGCTGTCGCTGAATGTCCTAGGCGCTGATAATAGCTATCAGAGCGACGAGTCGTTTTCTCCCATGGTGAAGAGCTATAGCACCAACTCTAGCCCTGTGAAGCAGCGTTTGGACCGAGATGCAGATGACGATGTATTTATGACCACGATGAGACTCCCGCTGAAGCTGACTCTGTTTCTGGGTAAGGAAGAAGGTCTTCATCATCTCAGTCTTGATCCCTTTGGTTCAAAGCCAAGCCTTCTGTGTCCCATGGCTAATAGTACCACTATAGACAGCTCCATTCAGGAGTCACCGCTGAGACCCGGTTCAATCAGATTTGCCAAAAACGTCACGTTCCATGAGTATGGCAATGTCGATAGCAAGGGTAGGAAGTCTATGAAACAGAAGGGTAAACGATATGGTTTCTTTAGTCCAAAGGTAAGAGAACTTCAGTCGCCATCAAGTGATTACAGTGCAACTCCTGATAATACTGATTTGGACTGTTCTCCGCAAGTTACTCAGGACCATCCAACCACTACTCCAAAGCAGCAATCATACGCTTTTAATGATATATCCTTACCTCAAGCTCAAAATACTCAGGCGACAGAGACTATCTCAAGCGCAGCTTCAAGCGTTCCAGAAAGCATCGCAAGCATCTTCTCGCCCATTGAACTTAACACAGTCGGTACTGCCCCTTCAGCAAACATTAACTTAAATGACAAAGCTCCAGATGAACCATATGATCCTTCTCTTTCTCTTGCCAAAAGATTTGATAAGTTAACTTTGGGCACCGAGATTGATGACAGCGTACGGTCAAGAGACCTGTTCTCGTTACGCTTGCAGAAAAGTGATAGACTATTCAAACCACAGAGTGCTCAAGATGAATCTTTTGATCAAGTTGACATTCTCGATCAACTGCCTCCTAATTTGCCGAATCTTAGCAATAGTAACATCATGACTAATGAATCTCAAGGAGTGGCTCCTTTGCTTGAACAACTCAGTGAAGCTAAGTTGCTTGATCCATCACTTGATGAATTTGAAGTTAAACGAGTCGTTGCACATCTTCTTGAGCTCCTTGAGCAATCAGCTGATGGCGAGAGATCGGGCTATAATGCCGACCTGATGAGCTTGAATGATCTGATCTCTAAGATCCGAGATGTTCTGTTGAAGGTCTCCTCCAAACTTGAAAACTCTAAAATTCAACAGATCAAGGCGAAGAAACAGTTAATCGACTTTAACGATCTGCTTTCGCAGAAGGAAGCAGAATGCTCATCATTGAATGCTAAGATCAAGGTATATATCACAGAAATTGAGAGACATAAGGGTGAAAGTTCCAAGTTGAAATCACATATGGATATCCAAGACAGGCAACTATCTGGTGAGAAAGAGCGAAACGCCGCACTCTGCGAAGAGCTTGACCGGTGTCGTTCCAGTGCTGCTTCAATAGCGAAAGAGAAAGATCGAAATGGGCAAACAATTAAACAGGTAATATGGACCGTCCAAAGATATTCCAAAACAGCAGTGTCATCAGTAGAAGATCTGATTGCTCAAATTAAAAATCTCATGTCTGATCATGAAGCTATGGTTGATGAGTTGAAGATTTCAAAACGTAAGGAGAATCTTCTCCGGTCGGAGGTTGAGGAGACCCAAGAGCGCTTCCAATCGAATGTGTTGGAGATTAGAAAACTACAAGGACAAGTTCAAACTCTTTCGGAAGGAAAGGAATCATCTGAGAGGTTACTTGAATCACAAAGTGCTGACTATCAATCCGTCTTGGAGGAGAACAAGAGATATAAAGAGCTGTTAAAATCGCTTGAGGTATCGTATTCAGAGCAGGAACAATATAAGAATCAATATCGCCTTGAGATACAACGATTTGAAGAGCAGGCCATATCATTGAAAACTGAAAATGATCATTTGAAGCAGAAGGCGGTTGATATGGAGAATGTATTGAATGAACAAATGGAGCTGGTCACATCTGCTCAATCAGAACTTGAACAACAATCAACTGCAATTCTGTCTTTACAAACCGACCTTGACAAAGCTCGTACGGAGGTTGAATCGCAAAAGGCAACCATAGCGACCCAAGGTATGATTCATACACAGAAATGCAATGAGTTTGAGCGCACATGTGAAAGACTTACTTCCCAGATCCATGAGTTGCAATCTCAGACCGAGATGTATATCCAACAAAAGAGCACCATCACTCGTCAGAAGGACGAAGAGATTAAGGAAATGAAACGCAGATTGATGGAATCTCAGAATAGTGAAGCAGACCTATCTCATGAGATCAAGAATTTCCGTCTGAGATTGAGTGAAAAGTTCACTGAGACTAAAGCCATGGAAAGAAAGCTCTCTGGCTTGTCTAAGGCTTTCCAGGAAATTCAAGATCTGAACCGTACCTTGAGGACTGAAGCATTAAGAAATGGAGTGGTGAAGCAGGAACTCAAAAGGTCTTTGGCGGGGTTATCAATTGGAGTTCTTAAGGATTTTGAAGGGATAATTGATGCAACGTCCTTGAATACTGTTCGTGATGGGTTACAATCGATCGACTCTATGCCGGATTCCAAGGGAGATGAAGAGGATCAATTAGAGAAATTAAACGATGCTGCTTTGTTTATTGAGGAAGCTATTCACTTGGTCGTCTCTGAGAACTGGTCACTCTGCAGAAGACTCAACACACATCAGAAGGGAGCTCTAGTTGGGAATGGACAACACCTTCAATCTGTCGTTGATACTCAATCCGAGAAGATTAAGAAAATGGAGTCTAAAATCTCCAATTACGAGTCTGTTCTCAGAAAGATATCAAGACTGAATCAACGTGACGAGGATGGAGGTATACAAACTGCGAAATCTTCATCCCAGTCATCTGTTGCAAGATCTGAATTTTCAGATAATGATCATCAGACCATTCGCAGAACAAGTAAGGATCAGATTCAAAGGATTTTAACGAGGATGAAGAAAGATTAGCTAAACGTTTTGATAAGTATTAAGTTTAATCATATGAGTCTAATATATGCTAGCTATGTAGCTTAAACTTCTCTCTCAACAAAACTTTGGATCATACCAACCTCTGACTCCTCATATTCCTTCAGGACAACCTCACCATCAATGATGACAGTATTGGCTTGAATGAATTGTTTTCTTGGAAGACGAGCCTCCAATACGGCATTTCTGAATGTCGCAAGTTCTGGAGTGACAGTAGATCTATCGATAAAGTATTTCGAGCCGTTTTCAACATCACCTGAGGCCTTGTATATATGGAGGTGTCTCAAGTAGTCCTTAACGCATTCATGACCCAATGTCTCGATTTTGGATTTGTCCAATTTGATGTACAAGTCACTGAAATCCTCCTTTGTGTAAACCAGCTCGACCAGACCCGATTCCAAGAATGTCTTCATAATGGAGAATCTAGCTTGCATGTGCGGTTGACCCCATTTTGTGGAGTTTGGATCCCAGAACTCTAAAGCGAGAAGACCAGCACGGGCCATTTGCAAGAAACCACTATAGATGATACCATCTTGGTCCTTCTCTCTAGTGAATCCAAAGATCGTGAGAAGTTCTCTGTTTGTGATCAAATACAAAGCAATGACCTCAGCACGACATTCTTCATAAGCCCCAGCCAAAGAGCCAAATCTGGAGCCCCAAGTTTCACCCTTCTTGTAGAAAGTGGTGACCGGCTTTCCATCAAGCCCCAAAGGTGGGTTTTCATGGTCATAGTTGAAAGTACCATCTTGAAGCTCACTGAGCAACTTACCAGAACCGTGACCCAAGAGCTCATGGATACCGACTTGGACTTCAAAGGAGTCATTACGGTACTCAGTGAAGACATCTCGATCTGACTCATGCAAAAAGGTGATTGGCTCTTTACCTGATCTGGCGCTCAAGATGTTACCTAAGGACACATTTTTAAATCCGACGTTGAGTCTGATATCGTCATAGTTTGGGATATTAATACCAGCTGGAATGCCTGAACCAGCAAACGTAAGCACTTCCAAAGATGTAAAATCTGGAGGGGTAAATTTATCCTTTTCAAATTCTTTTGTCCATGGCAACAACTGGATGAAATCGGCCGCCTTGTCGACGAGAGCTTGGAATTTTTTAGTACGATCCTTATTCTGGATAGACACTAAGGTTTCCCATTCACCAACGACACCGCCTGGTTCTCTGTAAGTCTCGATGAAACCAACATTAGTTTCGATAACCGGGGAGATATCCTTGACCCAGTATTTTTGAGACTCCCTGTGAGCTTCAATGGAGCCAGTACTGAAAGATTCAACGTAAGCGTCGATCATCTTACTTTGGGTCTCGTTTGCAGCGAATTGCTTAGCTTTTGAGATCTCAGAAGCGATCTTCTCCATCTCACGAGCATGGTCACCAAATTCCAACTTTAGCGTGCAACCTTCAGCTTGGATCTCAGATGGGTAAGTAGTCTCGTTAATTGTAGAAGAAGAGGCAACCAAGATGTTATAGTCAAGCTCAGAATTTTTTTTGATTCTCAAGTTCTCACAAAGAACTTTGTTGTCGCCAAGGATCGTCTTGATAGTGTCAATGTTTTCTTTGGAGACATCACCAAAATAGTAACCAGAGACGTGGCCTTCTGATGGGAACCCCAAAAGGGCAGACTTCTCGTCAACAAAGTATAATGCGTCCTTGACCCTATTGAAGGCGTCTAAGGAGGCACCAGAAGACTTGACAATCTTCTCAAAGTCCTCGACTGGAATTCTTGGAATGAACTTCTTATCACCAAAAGAGGTGTAATTACCCAAGTTACTCAAGAATTGAGAGGCGTATTCCAAGTATCCCTGTTTTACCTCGGCGGAGATTTCAAGCTTAGAGTAATCACCGTGGATCTGTCTGTGGATGTCCAAGATCAAATCAAAGATTGCTTCGGATTCATGTGAGACCTGTCTAAGGACAACTCTGGAGCCCCAATGGCCAGCCTTGGAAAAGTGGTGAGCATACAGCTTTTCCTTCTCGGTCAATTGGTCAAAGAAGGACTTGGCTGTCAAGGAGACAACAGGTGCCTTAGTGTCAGCGTAAAAGTTTGCTTTGTTCAGAGAAGATGACATTCTGAGGGAAGTATGCAGTGGCGCTCTCGACAGGAATAGGCGTCTCAATGGGTTCAACAAGGAAACAAGGACCATCAAACGGTGTGCGCTATGTATTCCTTCACCGCCTCAGAACTGGAAGAAGATGAAGGCGTCGGCCTCTTCTCCCTCCCACATCAAATGTCAATCTCCACATCCGTCGGTAGGCGCGCAACTCAAACGAAGCAGTTACGAGCCCGCGGCAGAGTTTCGCTGTGTTGCTTTTTTCCTCCTGTGCAACAGGTTTGACCTTGGACTTCTAAGACCCCCCCCCCCCCTGAACAACGTTATCAATTGATAATTCGATATCCTCACACCCCATGGTTTCAATCAAGAACATTCTCTTAAATACTGTCGTTATCACAGCGGTGGTTGCATCCTCCATCTTTGTCCGCGATGAGCAGAACCCATTAAAGTCCTCCGTCCTTCCAGGCGAGGAGCCTGTGCCAGGTGACTCCCCTGTTGCCATCTGTGATGTCCTAGAGAAACAGCTCCTCAAGATTGACCTCGTGGACTTAACACCAAACCCACCTGCTCGTGGTGCGAACCTTACTGTGTCTGCTATCGGCCATTTACATGGCCTTGTTGAAGAAGGCGCCTATGTCGATGTCGATGTTAGGTACGGTTACATCAAACTGATCTCCCAGACATATGACTTATGCGACCAAGTTGGTGAGGTCGACCTCGAGTGCCCATTGCAACCAGGTGAATACAAGCTCTCCAAGATTGTTGAGATTCCGAACGAAGTTCCTCCAGGTAAATACACCGTCTATGCTAGAGCCTACACAAAGGATGATGAGTTCATTGCGTGTATTACCGCCACTGTTGTCTTTAGTGTGGACTCTTGGAAGATCATCAACTTCAGTGGTTAAGCTGCTTCTCTCCTTTTATCTTTCGCTCATTTCATGCTATCGAGTTGTTTTTCTACGTGTCCTGTGTGTGTTGTTTTTTTCTGGTTTGCTTGGTTAAGTTTTAGGGGGGTACCTGTTTTTGTAATGTTCATCATGATCATGAAGGTTTTCTATAACGCGATTGGTGCAACTTTTTTTTATATCGTTTTAGATCCAGTTGCATTATATTTTGCATCATTCTACATTTTCTAATGCTATAATTACTTTCAGATCGTGTAAGGTCATAAGATATGCAAGATTGTGAATGGAAGACGTTATATGTATAGGCTTTCATCATTGTGTGAAATCAATCACGATGAGATTGGGCAATTAATCCCGTTAATGGAGTGCTATCATTCTCATTAATCGCATCAACACCAGGATCATCAATCACCGGTGATACACCAATGCTATTGTACTCCGAAACATCGCCTTGTACTGCAGCATATGTGACATTGTTCTCCAGGTTGTACTTGATTATGTGATACCTCTTTAAGATCTTACGCAATTGCCATTTGATTGGGATGAAAGGGATATAACCATGTCTTTCTTGGAAAAGTTTAACTTTCAAGAGACAAATAACAAAAGCCCAATAACCCCAGTAACTCAAAATAGAGCCAAAGGTTGCAGTGTTCTGCCATCCAACAAGGGCATTCAAGAGCATCCAACCGCCATCATTGACACCACTGCAACAGTTAACGTGCCACACCGTATTGACGATATCATAAGAGCCTGGTCCGTCACCAATTTCGGTCATGTCTTGACCATGGCATCTTTGGACGTATTGTTCAAGCTCAAAGAACCAAACACCACGAGACATAAGACCCGCAGAAACCATGTAAAGGAAACATGTCGATCCGATCAAGAACAGCTGAAGCTTCATCTTGTTACCGCCTTTGTATAAGAAGACACCGATGACTGTGCCGATGGTGAAAGCCAGAATAATCGAGAGCGGCAATGAAGAAACAGGTTCAGATGCTGAAACGCCACTAATGACAAAGATGGCCTCAAGGCCCTCTCTCAACAAAGTCACCATTGGTAAAACCATAAGGGAATACTTCTCTGCATATTTCTTGAACCAGGCCTTAATGCCCGACTTCTTCTTACAATGGAGCTCATGTTCGAGTTGGTCTACCGCTTCAGCGTCATCCACGCCAGTTGGGTTATTCTCAAACTGTTTAGCCATACCTTTACTCAACTTGGCCTGCCACTTGCGTTGCATAGTGTTGATTCTCAAAAGAGACAGGCCCATTACAGAGATGATAAGACTGGAAAGGACACTGAATACAGCTTCCCAGATTCTCTCATACTTGGACCAATAGTTCTCACCAATCATATAGAACAAGGCGATAAACACAGCGCCAATCGCAAGACATATAGATAATCCCAACAATGCACCGATCCACACCTGCAGCTGAAGAGAACGATACACTTTTGCATCGACATGGATTCTATGGACATCAGCCCTGGCGGCATTTGTTGTGAAGTTCTGCTTGAGAAACGAAAGGAGGATCGAGATAACGATGGCGGACTCGAACGTCTCACGCAAGAGCACAAAGAATACTTTCAAGCTGAAGATCTCAGATGCCATCTTAGCAGTCGTAGTGGTTTATTGATTTTCTTCTTTGTTGTTACCTGATGTTACTTAATGTTTGTGGGTCGACCGTCGTTCTCGTATTTTTCTTTTGCGCCATTGCCATTTGTTGCACTTCAGTTTTTGACACTTTTATCAAACGTTTTTGGCACAGGGATCCATCCACTTATCTGGAGGACAATCAGGTCTCTGTTGAGTTTGGCACATTTATACAATGCAACACGGTAAGCCGTAAATATATTATATATAATATATGTCATATGTATTATGAAATATATAGGGTCTTAAATACCATATGTTATATCACTTACAGTTTGAGTGTATTGGATTACTCAATCTTAATGAACTGCTTCCCTTTGTAGGCATTCTCAACCACACCGCGCAAAAGCTCCAAGATCTGCTCATCAGAGAACTCTTCAAGCTTCCAAACGTGCTCGTTCACATCCAACTCCTTCAACTCACCAGATTCATAGAGCTTTACAAGTTCATTTGTGGTTTCAACCTTGGACTGTGGGTCCTTTTTGGTGTTCTCCGTGACCCAGTAACCTTTACAAGTCAAGTTCTTGAAGATGAACAGGGATGTTGGTAAAGTAACCGGCTGCTTAGACATACCACCGTATGTGAACATTGTTGAATCTGGAGCCAATTTTCTAGCAATGTTTGAAGAAGAGGCACCACCCACAGAGTTCAATGCAACTTTGATGTTGCCACCTGTGACTTTCTTAATCTCAGCGCCAACGCGACGATCAGCATTCTCCGACTCAGAAATCACCATAGTTGCACCTTGTGCCTGCAGTTTAGCCTTGACCGCGTCTAGGTCAGGACGATCTCTAACGACACTAAGGACGTTGATACCCTTCGCCTTTGCGATCTGAGCAACCATCTGGGATACACCAGAAGTTCCAGCGTTCTGGATCAACCAATCACCCTTTTGCAACCCGTAGTTTGAAACCAATTGATATGCTGTGGCCGGGTTCACAGAGATGGTGGCACCAGCGACAACAGACAGAGTTTTAGGCAACTTCACCAGATCTTTCTCCTGTGCCACGTTATGAGAGGTCCAGGTTCCAAAGTTGGAGAATAATGGGATGACATGGTCACCAATGGACAAGTCCTGAACAGTTGGGCCAACCTTGACAATTTCAAACAAGCCCTCGTTACCGGCAATGGCAGCAGGTTCCTCAGTACCATACTTGGTGGTTTTGTCCGGCTTGGAAGGGTAGACACCTTCCAATTGGTTGATGTCCGAAGGGTTGATTGGGAAACCGAGCGACTTGAGCACAATCTCGTCACCTGTAGGGTCTGGGATATCAAAAGTGTGGACTTTGATAACGTCCTGTGGTGTGCCATGGGAGGAGTACACAATTGCCTTGGCAGTGGTGATGGATCTCGTGGCCATGGTGATTCTTTGATGGGTGAGCGAAGAACGCAAGATTTGGACTGATCTGAACATCGTTTACAAAGGGATGGAATTGAATGTTGGGGAGACTCTTGTTTAGTATGGCGGGTTGGTATTACTAAGTTTTCGCTCCTTGCGTGAAAACACTTTGTGGGGTTGCACGGTTCGGATGACGAAGAAGGGAGAGCGTTTTTGTGAGGTGGGAGGCTCCAAGGTGGGTTTTCTTTTGCGGGAGCCTATATAACAGATGTTACCATGTGATATGATATGATATGATATGATATGATATGATATGATATATAGAAATACTGAGGAGCCTGGAGTTGTAATTGCGCCACTGTTATTCAGGGCTTCGCCTTAGTGTCTCCATCTAATTATCTACACAGAGCCAGGGCCCTGGAGCCAACTGGTTACCACAACCATGAAAGGACGATTTAACGTCAACCCTGTCTTTGATTAACGCCTACGCCCTTGCCCCCTTGGCCCCGGTATTAGCTCCATCTGGCCAATTCCGACTTCAGAAGTAAACAACAAAAACCCGAAATCAAAACAAACCGCAAGCTATCAGAACAGACAGGAAATAGAAAAATCGGAAAGAGGGCCAATCAGGTGTGCTCTTGTTGCTTGCTTAAAGGGATAGTTGTTGAGTCCCACAGGGGTAAAAAAAAATACGCCTTTGCTTCTGTTCCAGATTTTCTCTCTATTCTAGGCTCCAGGGACTTGCAATTCTGGTTCTGCTGCACATACATAACACACACCAAAGCAAAACAACATACAGATGCTCACGTCCACGAGCTCTTTGAACGCGGCGCTGGCGCCTCCAACACCATCACCGTCTCCTATGTGGAAAGTGGATACCTCGGGCAATGAGGGCGTGATTGATATGACAAAGACACGAGATCTCTTGAAGAGAACATCGGATTCGGCGCTTACTCCAAGAAAGAGAGCCTTGGCCAGGAAAGCAAGTAATTTATTCCCATCTGACCAGGCTACGGCGAAGACTTCGCCGATTATGTCCTCATACAACTCTAGGGAGAACCTTCGGTCCACTTTAACTGATGAATCTGAGGAGAGATCAACACTGTTCCAATATGACAAAGCTGAGATGTTTTCATTCGAAGAACTATCAGATAATATGAAGGAGAACCAATCACAGGGGAGACTCCTAGGGCACGGCAGACTTGAAGTGTTTCAACTACATCAAAAAAAAGTGAGTTATCTACAGTGCGGATCTGTTGTGTATCCAATCATGCCAAAGCTGAAGATACTCAAGATTTCGAGAAATCAGTTCATCATCCCACTTTCGAACCCTGAGAGATATTGGAGAATAGTGGTGGAGACTTCGAATCAGTCTACGATAAATGACCTGGAAGCCGTACTCAAGAGTATATGCCAGTTTAGAAACTTGTTTATCCAAGCGGCACCGTTATCAAAGCCGATTGGTGATACAAAACCACTTCCGTTGCCACATTCGAAATCAACGGCATCGCTGACCTCCATCAGTACTGCTGTGGCATGTCTGAACTTAGAATCTGATACTAGTACTTTTGTTGAAGATAAGCTGATGGCACAGCTACCACCATTGCAAAGGACAGATTCTAAAGCTTCATCTCTTGACATTGCACTTGACAGTTTCTTTGAAGAGCCCGATGTCACGGCATACTACACGCCAGATCCTACTTTCTTGGCTGATCAATCACTTCAATCTTCCCGATTTTCACCAGTGGCGTTTGAAACGTCGTCAGTTTTACCGAAAAGACAACCACAGAGTACTTCATCAAGATCTGCTTCTCTCTATCAGTCAGAATCCAGCTGGATGGATCCATCTGATGACCTGAACACCTCGACGCCCAACACACAACGGTACATCAGGTTGAACTTGGATCCCATGATACGGGAAAGCGCTACAAAGAGGGATAAAAGAGTCATCACTGAACCTATCTTGAGTACTAATAGCATTAAAAAAGCAGGGTATAGATACTCCTCTTATGACGTTTACAACATCTTGAAAGAGTCCACCATAGATGAAGTTGCAGAAAGCGATACATCTTTCAAAGGATTCTTGAAATCTTTCTTCTGAATGTTTACGATTTGTATGAACAATGCTACATCCTCGTAGTTTAAGATTATTTTCAAGATATACGTATTCACAGGAAAAAGGGGGGTTGAGTTCATGAGATCATCGCTCTAAAAGGCACAATAGTACAAGGGGAATAAGTATGATTCTTTAAATTCCTCACTTGCTTAGATTTGTGGGGCACCTGGGACTGGGTTACCGTTAGCATCAATCAAACCTTGTTGCATCAAGGCCAATTGCTCGGAACCAGCAGTTTCAAAGGTCAAACCCATACCGATCTTAGAAGCGTACTTGGACTGATCAATCTCACCACAGAAGAGGACAGACACTGTTGGCAAGATTCTTCTCTCCAAGAAGGCACTAACTTTACCAGTGGAGTCCACTTGACCTCTAAAGACGGATTGACGGAACTCGTACTTGGCACCAATTGTGGTTGTACCATCAAAGTTAACCTTGAAAGATGGAGCTTGGCCCAACAGGGCATCACCGGCAACTGGGACTAGTTGAGTGGCCAACTGGGTCTCGATACCAGCCTCAACGTTATCAGCAACTTTTCTCCAGAAGGAGGCAACGACGGATCCTTGGGCTTGCAATTGAGCACTGGCAACCCAGTTACCAGCGTCGTAACGGGTGTAGTAGGAGACAGCAGCGTCGCCTGGCATGGCTGGTTGGGCAGAGTACACAGTCTCCAGACCGACGGACAATTTTGGAGTGATAGATTGCAAGATAGAACCAACAGCGACACCGGAGAAGTTACCATCGTCAAGGAAAGATGGGTTCAATGCCTTCAAGTTCAAAGAAAAGTCAGAAGCCTGGTAATCTTGTTCCAATTGGATCATGGTTGGTTGACCCTTGACGATTTGCAAAGTGGCCTTGGAGATGTTGTGCTTATCCCAACCGTAGTTCAATCTACCGGAAAGTGAGAAGTCATTGTCAATGTTACCCTGGGCAAAGAATGTATCTGTTGCATACAATGCAGAGAAGGCATATGGTGGGATGGACTGAGAGCCGATGGAGAAAGTATGAGATGTTTGGAAAGCTGGGTTCATGGAGAAGGCCTTGTTCAAGTCAGCTCTGAGACCGGTGAAGAAGTATTGGTTGAGGAACACATCTCTGGTGACTTCTTTGTTTAGGTTCTCCATGGTACCTGGGTTTGTGAGGTTCAGAGAGCGGCGGTGCTCTGCAATGTTTTCATAAGTGTTGTTAAGGAAGGAGAACAACGGATTGGACGACCAGAACCCGGAAGGCTTTGGCTTTTCGGTGGTGATTCCTGGGATCTGTGCAACCTGTGCAAGGTCGATAGGAAGAGGAGTTGGCTGGGACATTGGCGCTGTGGTTCTCTTGCTCTTGCTCTTTCTTCTATGATGTCGTCGTCGTCGCCGTTGGCTGAAAAATCGTTGGAAAAAACCGCCGCGATGTTCGGGTTTTCTTTTGGGAGCGCAGGGGCCCATAACGGTTAACATGATGGACATAATAGATGGTGATTTTGGGATATGTTGAGGTTTTCATGGCGCCGGGGTATTGCGGAGCGTATCTATGTGGTGCTACATATACTGGCTTCATAGCTTTCCAATTTTTCACAGAGCTGTGGGATAAATATGGGAGTCATTCCATGTCGAAATCACCATTATGTACTGGGATATCAATGCCTGAGATCTCTGTCCCTTGGGGAATATCAAACAATTCGTCCATCATCTCCACATCATTGCCTTCATCTGCCAGATCTAGGGTTGTTTGCTCCTCTTGATCTGCAGACTTCTCAGTCATTTCTGTGTCTTTAATCTGAGATGGTATCTGTTGAGGCCCATCAGCGTCTCTTGGAGGCAACAGTATCCGTTGTCCAACTTTATCTCTAAATGATTGTAACGATCTCGATTTGACGTCGATGTTCTTCTTCAGACTGTGTACTTTAGCCTCTCTCTCCTGGGGGGTTTCTGACAATCCATGCATCTTTCTTAGTGTTTCCCTTGCTTTGGTCACACGCAGACGAATTGGACCAGCCTGATATGTGCTTTATTAGTATTTGTCTATCGTATACGACGCGACATCCTATACTCACTGCATTCTCAACATCCTGTGGTCTTATCCTGTCCAGGTTCACACCTTCTACGATATCCATCACCAAAGGTATGAGCTCTAGGGCTTTCAACTGCTCGATGCCTTCTTCTGTATCCTGCCAAGTCTGTTTCTCATCCTCTGACTCTGATCGAAGTGGTAACACTGTGCCTATCTCATTAGCAAGGGGTGTCCCCGTATGTGTTGTATTCCGCGGCGTGTTCATTTAGCTCGTTTGATGTTCTCTCGTTGTTGGTCAAGTTGAAATTCGCGTTTGTTTGACATTAAACACCATTACCAACAACAACATTGATGACTACATGGGCAAAACGATTACAAATTAATCGCACAGATGCAGTGTATAGTGGAATATACAGTGGGCCTAGAACTTACCTCTCAACAAACTCTCACCCATGGCCTTAGCAGTCAGGTAGACGGTTCTATAAAGAGTGTAAACGTCCAATGTTGAGAAGAAGGCATCTGCGAAACCGAATGGCAACATCGCTGGAATCCAACCTTGAGCCAACTCCAGAGCATAAGCACCTGAAGGCATGGAGTATTGCTTCTGGTAACCTTTCTGCAAATGGTGAGTTTCACCTGGCTTGTAGATCTCTGGGACCACAGCGTTTGGTAAACCTGCTTTCTGTTCTCCAGTAAGGATTGTGAAGTAGTCATCAGCGAAATGGACACCAGTATGGCCTTCAGTCCCAATAGGAGTACCGAAGAAGATCAGATACTCGGAGATGGAAGCGTGAAGAATGAACATGTTACCCATGGCACCACCTGCATTGTTGAAGACCCAATCGTCAAAGTTTAAGTCGTTCAGATTGTCACCGTAGGTCTTCTTCAACTCACCAGCCAAGTCAATGAGGATCTCAGTGGTGTTACCATCTGGATGTCTCACCAAGACCTCATTGGACAATTGATTCAACGTTTTCCAATCAAAGATGTAGTTACTTGGTAACCAAGTAGTGTAGAGCTTGTTGAAAACTGCAAAAACGATGTATAGAGCAAGGGCCCAGGAAGCGAACGTCTTCATGCCTAGTTTTGATGTAATGAACGTGGTATCAAAAGATGAAAGGGTCAAATTCTTCGAACTGTTCCAGTTTGAAATAACCTGAGGTTTGTCGTATAACCAAGAAATTTTGGCTAAACGAAAAGGTCTAGCTGGGACTGGGATTTGTGGACTAGGTTTAAATATTCGGACAAGGCGGACTAGACGACATATAATCATTATGATGATGAATGATGATGAAGCTCTTATCGACAACTTTTCTCTCTCAAAAAATAACGATGATTAGATGCTTATTATTTATATACAATGATCAATCTCATACTCGCTCAAGCCCCTAATCATAATCAGTTCCCTCGCAATTAGAACCATATACTGTCTTATCCTGTTTATCAAAATCTCAACTATCTGCTGGTCAGTTTTTCAGAAAATGAAAAACTGTGGATTAGCATGGTTGTTTTCTCGACCTTCTTCATTGGAGCTTTGGGGATGGAAATTTTTCTCGTTTACATTATGTTTCCCAGCCTGCTACCAAATCCAGGATCCTTGCAAGTTTCTTAGCATTTTATCTCGATACTTTTGTACTCTGCGTAGTTTCCACGTCACCTCCACAAAGCTGCTCACCTCCAAGTCATCTCCTCTTGATCAGTGTAACCATGTGATGGACTCTCTTCACTTAAAATACTTCTCTATCTCTAATCCTTGCCCCCATTTGTTCTGTTACTTCTCACTTGGTGAAAATATCTTCAAAATTATCCAGAAGCTCATCGCACAGATAGTATAGAAGCGCTCATCTGTAGGGGAAGATGATTCTTGATATCAGCTCTTGCTTGATGAACTGTTGTTCATCTTAATATTGCTGATTGTAGCCAGGTTGGATATCAAGTCCAGTATGTAATGCCTACCTCATCGCCTTGAGATTTGGCAAGCTAATCAGTGAAATTCTTTTGATCTCAACGTATGAGAATTGTGATGAAAGATTAAACAAGTAGAGTATATATAATATATGTTATATCAACGCTAGCGCTGTTTATTCTGAAAATTATTATTAGCTACCGCTCAATCTTTCTTGAACTTCGTAAGAACTAAACTAAACTGCGTTCGGGATCGGACTACATTATTATCATCCCCCGAAGCTCCCGAAGCCGTCTCTTGCGCCATGTCAAAAATTAAATGTTGACACTAAATCCATGTCAACAATCATCAATAAACACAACAATTGAGTCCTTCAAGAGCACCATGGCAGCTAAGAACCGCAAACGCAAGCAGTCTAAATCTGATTCTGAACTTCATGAGTCCATCAGACACTCCGCCAATGTTGCTGAACAACAGTTGTCAAAGATCAAGACTGTAAATGAAGAAAGTCAAACCGATAACGAGGACAAGCCCCGCTCCCATACAGAACAAAAACAAAGGTCCAACTCTGGGTCTAGTAAGAAGATGGTTTTCTTATTCGGTGCTATCATTGGTGTCTTGTTTGCCCTATATTTTGGTGCCCAGAGACATACGGATTTCGAAAAGCTCTTGGATTTCGATTTCCAAGAATATGTTGATGATTGGCGAGGGTTCTTACCTGAAAATATCAGATCAGTACTCTCAGATTTTGAATTTAGTAACCCAAACTACCCAGATTTTTCTGAGAACTTTTCTGTTGGTAAGGCACTAAAGAATGAAGAGAACTTGTCTTCAAAGCATCCTGTGGTGATGATCCCTGGTGTTATCTCAACAGGTATCGAATCTTGGGGAACAACTGGCACTCCTGATTGTCCATCTCAGCAGCATTTCCGTAAGAGACTGTGGGGATCCATGTATATGATCCGTACCATGTTTTTGGATAAGACATGTTGGTTGAAACATGTCATGCTGGATCCTATCACCGGATTAGATCCACCTGGCATCACATTGCGTGCTGCTCAAGGGTTTGAAGCTGCCGATTTTTTTATCACTGGGTATTGGATCTGGGGTAAGATCATCCAGAACTTGAGTGTCTTGGGCTATGAACCGAATAAGATGATTACAGCTGCCTATGATTGGAGATTGGCCTATCTGGACTTGGAAAGAAGAGATATGTATTTCTCTGCGCTGAAAGCTCAGATTGAATTGCAGAAGAGATTGCATAATCAAAAAGCTGTGCTGATTGGTCATTCCATGGGTGCCCAAGTTGCATTCTACTTCATGAAATGGGTTGAAGCTGAAGGTAAACATTTTGGTAATGGTGGCCGTAACTGGGTTAATGATCATATTTCCGCATTTATTGATGTCTCCGGTTCTACTTTGGGGGCACCGAAGGCAGTTCCTGCCCTATTATCTGGTGAGATGAAGGATACCGTTCAATTGAACGCACTTGCCGTCTATGGATTGGAGAAGTTTTTCTCCAGAAGGGAGAGAGTCGATATGCTTAGAACTTTTGGTAGTGTCGCAAGTATGCTTCCAAAAGGAGGTGACCTAATTTGGGGTTCTCTGGCCGGAGGCTCAGTTGATGATGAGCTGTCGCCGAATAAAAACGAATCTTTTGCCAATTTTATCAGATTTGATGAAACTATTGGTCCCTTCTCCACGAGGAACTTGACAATGGCTGAGAGTATCGATTACATGTTGGATATGGCACCACAGTGGTATCAAGATAGAGTCAGAGAGCAGTATTCGTTTGGTGTTGCCAGTTCTCCGGAGGAACTGGAGGCAAACAATGAGAAGTTCTCTACTTGGTCCAATCCATTGGAGGCACCATTGCCTAATGCCCCAGATATGAAAGTTTTTTGTTTCTATGGTGTTGGTAATCCAACTGAGAGAGCATATATATATCAAGAGGAGGAGCATAAGACCATTTCTAGATTGAATATTTCTATCAAAGCTCCAGGGAATGAGAAGACTTCGGTTTTCTTCACAGATGGAGACGGTACCATTCCATTGTTGTCGCATGCGATGTGCCATAAATGGAAGACATCACCACATTATAACCCTGGCCAATCTCCCGTAAAAGTCGTGGAGATCCCCCACGATCCAGATAGATTTGACATCCGTGGAGGTGCGAAAACTGCAGAGCATGTTGACATCTTGGGGTCTGCGGAGCTAAATGAGTTGATATTAAAAGTTGCCAGTGGTCGTGATGATTTGATCCAAGATAGGCAGATCACCAAGCTGTCCAAGTGGGTATCACAGTTGGACTTTGGGTTTTAGAGAGTATATGTTAAGTGAGCTATATAGACGAAGGGATTTGGATGGTTAGATTTCGTACTGTGACCTGTCTCACTTAGTTGTAGAAGATGCCTCTGGTTTTATCTAGTGCTGTATGGCAATGCGCGTGGTGCGTCCACCTCGCTTAGATGGACATGGAGGCTACGAGTTACATACAGCTTACCAATGGTCCCTGGTGAGTCCTGACTCACAGGTGTTCATCTTTTCTTTGCATCTGGCCACCAAAAATGTACTATAAGTTGTACTATAAGAACCCTTTTATACTGTCTATGTATCAAATAAACTCCAAAAGCATTCACCCTCCGAGTTTTCCGCCTTTTTTTTTCGAGACTTCTTTGTTTCTCTGGAGACCAAAAACATTTCTCCCTCACCAAAACAAAAACAAACGCGACGCGCGTAAGACGGTCTTTTGGGTAAAACGTAAACACTCCGGGACAAATTAGAAAAAAGGCGGTGAGCTTGAGAGAGTAAACAAGGAAGTCTTTTACCACATACTCTATCCACTTATCCTATCTACCTCCATCCACCGGCTGATATCCCTGTCCACCATGACCATCGACCGTGTCCCTCTGGCTGTGCTGTCGACTAACAAGATGACCACCGCGTCCTCCAAGCCGGTGCCAAAGAACTCAACGGTGACACACGCTAGAAAGCTTAAGTACAGGCTCAAACTCGCCTACTACAAGCTTCGCACTGACCAGGCCACGGTGCCTATCGCTGAGATCATGAAGAAGCAGGAGTCGCCTCTGTCCAAGAAGAAGTCACAGGTGACTCCTTCGCTTACTCGTCATATCTCTCTGTTGGCTGCATCTACGCCATTGCACCCTCATGGACTGCAACCGATCCTACCAAAGAAGAAAGTTGCATTCTCTAGATCTGCATCCTCTTTTGAACCATCAATGGCTAAGTGGAAACCACGCGGGCTCTCCAAGATCAATGAAAATCATACTTTCAAATCTACATCTTTGCGCATAGAAGATCTCGTCAATACATCTCACGGCAATAGTACTGTGACGCCAGTGAAATGCCAGACTGATGACAATGGTGATTTGATAATGTCCAGTCCAACAAAGAAGCTATGCTCCTCTACACCTGGTTCTTACGGTGCTGCTAAATCTCTCTTGCAATTGTCTTCAATCATCAGTTCAAACTGATTTGTCTATTCTATGAAGTTCCGTCAACGACTATCTCTCTTAACGATCTGCAGACTTTTCCTCTACTGCTCTGGCGCCCTTTGCATGTGTTTTTCTATTGGTTTTCTTCGCTTCATTTCTATTCCGCTTATGCATCTTCTTCTTAATCTGGTTCTGGTTCCATAGAAACAGGATCCTACGCATCAACGATGTCTAATTACTACATAGACCATAAAAAAATTCGTTTTTATTCCGGACCCGTAGCTATCATCAAGACTCAATCTCTTCATGGTGGGGGAAAGTGATATCATCAACAATCTTATCCAACAATGTACATGAAGTAACGATATGTTCTTGCCATTCTCCCAAGGGATCTGACGAACTGAACTGTACAGTCTTGGTTATATCATCCACACATGCCTCGACTCTATCGGATCTTATCATATCGGTGATCAATCTCTCAACAACGCTTTGCTCTAAACCGAGCATCTCCGTCACCGTGGAGATCGTTATATTGGCAAAGATTGTACTATATGCAATGACATTGTTTTCCACAACGGCTCTGGAGAGTTGTTCAATCCAATAGGCGTTTGGGAGTACTCGTTCTCCATTGTCGATCAAGAAACTCAACAGTTTGGAGAATTCACCTTTATATATCAACCTTCCCTCGAACATCCTTTCGAATACGACTTTCAAAGGAGTATCCAGGATGTTATCCATAATATGCTCAACTTTAGAGATCTTTGTAAAGAGGTTTTTCTTGAATGGGGTGGTTCTTGCCAAAATGGCATATGATACTGTGAAACAATCACAAGTAGGGTCATCGAGAAGTAATAGTCTCGAAGCAGCTTCGAGCCATTTACCAACACGAACCATCACCTGTACTGAAGTCTTATGCGCATCTATGACCAACTGAGAGGCACTTGAGGGTAATAACGATAACAAAAGTGAAATCCTAGTCAAATGTGCCTCCGCGTTCTCAAAATCATCGATCTCAAGACAATCTTTCGCTATACGCGTGTTCAACTCCACCCTAAAGATGTTCAAAGACAACTCATCCACAAAATCTTGGGCAATGACGTCTGTTTGCAGCACGTGTAGTATCTCAATGGCTCTTCCGTAGCTCTGTTGTTGTTCATACAATGAAGCCAAGTTCAACACCACTTGGGTCAAGGGGGCACTCACCAGTGCAGTTGGCGGTGTGAAAAGATTGATCAATAACTCATACAATTCCTGTTTCTGACCAGATGAAACGTTCCTCTCAACGTGTTGGATATATCTCAGGAGAATCTGCTTCACTGGTAAACTCTGCTGTTTGGTTATGGCTGTGATATACAGACCCACGAGTTCGTTTGTAGCGGCAGCGATGAGCAGCTGGAGTACGTCGTTCTCCTTGCTGGTGGAGTCCCCATTTGCTATTCCTGAGATTTGTAGAAGCACCTGTGACATTGGTGTTTATGTTCCTGTTCTTATTCTTTTCCTCGCTGTCTCACTTTCGGTTTTCACTCTGAAAATCCGCTCTTGCACGATTGTGGCAAACCTCTGATAAGAAAGAGCACAATAAAGAACAAACAACGAGGACAACAGAACACAGAACAATGCTCAGATCAACATTAAACTCCTGGAGAGAATACCTCACGCCTGCATACCACACGTCGACCTTCTCATCCACGGGCGAGATTACGCCAGAAGAGTTTGTCGAGGCTGGCGACTACTTGACGTACAAGTTCCCGACATGGCAATGGCTGCGGGCCCCAGCTTCTAAGCACAGAAGCTTCCTCCCTGAAGATAAACAGGTGCTTGTCACAAGACGTGTCCCTTCGCTTGTGAGAGCGGAGAAGTGCGAAGAGGTTCTAATCGAAGAGGGCGTTGATGAGGACGGTTGGACTACAACGCTGAACCCACAAAAGAACAATCGTGAATATGTCGAAGAGCCAGAAATTGAAGAAATCGATGACTTGGTGGATGAAACTGCTGAAGATAATGAAGATGATGAGGAGTATGCTACCACTTCCCAGGGAAACTCCCAGAAACGGTTCTATGATCTCTACATCTATTATTCTACTGCGTATAGAGTCCCACGTATGTACTTGGTTGGTTATGATGCAAATGGAACGCCATTGACCCCTAAGGAGATGTTTGAAGATATCTCGCCAGATTATAGGGATAAGACGGTCACTATTGAGAAGGCACCGTTCCTTAGTGACACAACCACTGTCTCAATCCATCCTTGCCGACACTCTGCTGTGATGAAAGTTTTGATCAATAGGGCCATTGCTGCCGCAAAAAACAAACAGAACAAGGATGACTTGCTCAAGGGTGTTAAGAAACTTGGATTGGCTGATAACGAGGAGTCAGCACAGGATGATGAGTGGGAACAGTTGGATGATAACGATGCAAAGAAGTTGGATCAACAAGTTGTCAGAGTGGACCAATACTTGATCATCTTCTTGAAATTTATCACAAGTGTCACCCCTGGAATCGAACATGATTACACTATGGATGCCTTTTGAAATCAAATAGGTGTCTCGCTTCATTTATTTCATCAATTAACGACATTAAGGATTTACCTATCATCAACCTTCGTAAGCATACACAGGAACACTGACACCCCGAGTACCAGTAACAATACGTGAAGCTCCAATCAGGCCAAAGAGGAAATACTCAAACCTTTCATCAGGTAGCTCTCTATCCAGAGCTTAACATTTGTAGCATTAAAAGAACTGATACTCCCAAGAACGATGGACCACGACTCCTGAACAGGACTTACTGGTACTCATTGTAGAACTTGGTCCTTTCTTCTGGCCTCGGCCCTCTAAACAGAAATTTCAAAAACACAAGTACTGCTGCGGTCACCCTTAGCTATGAGTGGTAACACTGAGTCACTGGTCTGGCGCTCCTAGTCAATAACATGAGAACTTTGTCAAACAACTTCAC
The DNA here is from genome assembly GCA_003708225.3 of Williopsis suaveolens. Lineage (NCBI taxonomy): Eukaryota > Fungi > Ascomycota > Saccharomycetes > Phaffomycetales > Wickerhamomycetaceae > Williopsis > Williopsis suaveolens. The sequence continues at coordinate 5,091 of PPNS03000008.1, read as the reverse complement.
AAATAGTGAGCAAGATCACAAAGTTGGTGAACCGTAATCTGATATAATAATGGAAACTTATCAGCTAACAGGTCTACAGAAAGTGCATACTGCGTGGCATGTATCACTGAAGTCTGGCACCCTACTCGGTTTTTATGTGTGTACAGTGTGCACTGCAGCCAGTGCCATAATGGAAGCTTGTCATTCATATAAAGACCAATCTCACTGATCGCTTGAATGTGTATCTTATTTCGTATTTTGGTCAAAAAGGCAGCCTAAAAGACCTGTCAATTTTCCCGGTACTCTTTCAAGTGACCCTTTCATGTCCACCGCCTCTCAGATCTCCCAATTGTACACTACAATACCCTAGCCTACAAGAATCGAGACTATTGCTAAAACGATGAAACATATTAAAATTTTGTAATGGATTAAGTTCACCTCAAGCTTTAGCGATAAAAAAATATCTAAATCTTCTCTTGTGTGTCCCAAGAGTGGTTCTTCTCTTCAAAATGGATTTTGTATGGCTTACCGAATCTCCTTCCAATGTACCATCAGAATTGTGACTCGCGCATAAATTCAACTGCTTGGCCGGCTCTGTTATGTAAATAGGCTCTTGCGCAAACCTAATGGTTGGGTGTCTCTTCATATGACCCATGGTTTTGAAGCGCCCCAATCCAAACCATCTTTTGTCCTTGTCAATTTGATATGACTTTGATACCCCAGGGCCTGGCATTGGAGCGTATTCCAATACAGAGCTGGTTCCACAATGAAGCTTATCAGCAACAAAGCTTGTCAATGTATCATCAGAATCATCGGATTCTCTTGAATCTGGACCTAAATCTGATATAGGATTGCACGCATCCAACATCATCTTCTTTGCAGCTTCGCCACCCTTGGATAACATATCACCATATCTTGGAAGCTTCAAATCTCTATGACCCACATAGTCTGCAACATATTCATCTAAGGACTCACCAGATTCCAAGTTAAACCGAGACATAGACGAGTGAGATATCAACTTGGATCTCCAAAGTGATTTCAAAGAAATAATAGTCCCAGATTTTCTGTCACTTTGCAAATCTTCATCCTTGGCGTTTTCCAGTGCCCTGTCAGATTTTTCAGATTCACTACTCTTACGAAGAGGTGGAGACTTTGCAAAGAATATCTTTCTGAAGGATCTCTGACGTTTTCGACTTGCCTTGGTTGGTGGATTAACAAAACAATTGTCCAAAACCTCATCTGCTACACCAGACCCTATGCTTTTCACACATTGATCACCCTTCGTCAATACTGATTGAATCCCTTCATGGAAAAGTGATTGATTCTGCTTGTTTGTTCTACCTTCAGGATCGTATTTTGGATAAAGGAAAGCAGTCAGTGTTCCAGGAGGTGACATGGCCAATTCTGTCTCCGGTGAGCTCATAACGACATCAATAACAGTTTCAGGTTCTTGCTTTTCATTGAGCCTGCTGGAAATCAATGAGATAGCGCTGTTAGGCGCGGCTGGTGGATCCAAAGCTCTTTCCGAAAGCTTCTGAGAAATATCAAGCTCTCTTGTACCTGCCAGTGAAACTGCAGTATTTGGACTTGGCTTTTCTGCGTCCGTCTCAGTTATGTCATTTGAAAGCAACACATCACCCAGACTTTCAAGAGCTGTTAACAGTGTTGAAATCTCGGCCCGATCGAAGTTTATCTCACCAAGGATATCATCATCAATCTCGAAAGCAGAATTCAAAGTGCAAAGCCACTCCTCTGGATTCCTCAAATCAATGTATGTCTGTGTCCCTTCCTCTTGTTCAGCTTTCTCGGCTTGATATGAAATCGCAGTGTCCTTCGTGTATAAAGACACCAACAGTTCGTGCGCAATGTCTGTCTTACTCTCTGGCTTCATAGCTTTCTTTCTTGATCTTCTCTTGCGCCTAGTTGAAGAGCCCTTTCTCGATTTTGGTGATGGTAAATAGAACATGTGAAAGAGCATTCCTTCCTCGAGGGGAGCGAAGTCGTTGTGACAAATAGTAGCCTCCTTTATACGACGTTCAGCCCTCTTTTTGTTCTCCTCCTCTTTTCTCAACTTGAAAGAAGACGATTCAGACATTCTCTCTTCGAAATTTTCAAAATCAGTGTACTCATCCATGGCCTTAGTGAACAGCTTTGGCTCTATGAAGCTTCCAGAAATAGTGGGTTCCATGCTATTATTGATAGTGAGAACATCAATACCACAGTGCACATAAACACATCCTGGTTCTTCATTACCATCATCAGGCTCTAAAAGTTTTTCATTTCCATGTGGTTCAGCACCATACTTTGGAAAGTTGAAGGATGAAAGGATGGGGTTAAACAGTTTATCGTTATCAGAGTGGAAAGACAAGTCTTCGGCACTGAACGTACTCTCTCTGACAAAGTCACCATTATCTGAAGGAAATAAAGAGGTAAATGGCTGTTGCTGAAATTGGGATCCATTGATCTTTGAATCAACGGCATCTTTCAAGAAATCTTGGTCTGTCTTCCGGTGGTACTGAGAGTCCAACAAGGACTTATTATCGGACTCTAGTCCATCAACAACATTTACAACATTTAACATATGAGCTAACTTTTCTGTTCCAGCACTTGAGAGCTCAGAAAGGACAGTTTGCTTTTGCTTCTCAACTGGATGAAGGACACCATTGACCAAAGATGAGTCCGATTCAGTGATGTTCAATCTTGAAGGGTCCTTTGGACACTCCTTTACTGTAGTAGTATCGCCGTTATCATCAAAGTCGTCTCTCACCTTGGTGACTTCTTTACTCTCGCACTCCCGGATCCTGAAAGTATTCTGAAGTAACAGGCTGCTGGATCCACGAGAAACGACAGCACCATAATCTGGGAGTCTCAGATGAGCAACCAGACCCTCTGTGAAGTGAAAGATATCATCGTTCAAGTAGTATGACAAGTCCAGTTCCGTCATCCTTGATATCTCAGCCTCTTAGAGGTCATGATGGGAAGAGAGAAGTGTTCTGTTCCTCCCGCCCTAAAGCATATTTTGCGCCTCAAAAAAGAGAAAAGCTGTGTACACAAAAACAAAAAGTAAACAAACCGCGCTCGGTATCGGAAGCAGCCCCCGGATTTCCCCTTCAGGAAGTGAGATTAGGCGCTGGGGAGTTATCGATCGTGTTAAATGGTTACGTTTCTACACAGTGATCGACAACCAATATCAACTCTGTCAGAAGGAGAAACCTGTTGAAGCGCACATTGATAGAGTAACTTAAGGCAAACCTTAAGGATTCGGTCGCAAAGAGGAACAGCTTCTCAAATCATTAATCAAAGCTTACCGCTGACATTCAAATACTCAATTCAACGTCCCCCTAAGATACAAAACAAATATGAAGGTCTCAATTGATACAGGAATCTTCGCTCTGCTCTATGCGGTCTCATTCTTTTCATTCGCTAATGCCATTCCAAGCGACCACATCTCACCCATGAGACGTAGTTGGGATTATGGCACATCTGACATTATCAACCCTCACAAATCAGCTAAAGGGAATGACAACAAGGCTTCAGCTACAGAAGAAACAGAACAACAAGAACCGACCGCTAGCTTCTGCTCTGCTTTGCATCCGCTCACGAATGGGTTCTTCGACTTAAGCGACTTGAGCTCAGTTGGTAAAGAGGGTGTTATTGCATGGATCGCAAAGGGGTATGACTATAACAGGAACTTCACATTAGGAGTATGCTCATCACCATTGAAACCTAATGTCGACTTGAACAACAACTTCAACGGCCGTAATGGAGCTGTGTTGAACTCTAGTGAAGTTGGTGGATACTATACAGATGAAGAGGGTCAAAGGTTCTCCATTGGCAACTTCAACTCCACGCCTGTATTCAGAGGTAAGAAGTTGACATTGACGTACCATAATGGTAGTTACTGTCCTAATGGGATTGACCGCAAGTCCACCATACTTTCCTTCACGTGTGATAGGGAAATCTTGCAAAAGGCACAGGTGTCATTTGTTGGTGTCCTTCATGATTGCGATTACTTCTTTGATGTGAGAACCGTGGATGCTTGCCCTACAGCACATAAGGATGAAGGTCTTGGAGTGATCTGGATCTTCGTGTTCATCCTCCTTGCTGCGCTCTTTGTCTACACTAGCGGAGGTTTCCTCTATAAGAGAATTGTTCTCAATCGCCGCGGCTGGAGACAACTCCCGACGTATAACCTGAGCAACAAGGTATCTTCTGCCTTATCTGGACATGTAAGTACTGGCTAACTTTCTCTTGTCATCTTTCTGGAGGATGTGTTATTAATTCCTCTTTAACACAAGGTTTAGAGCTCAAGACTAATCTGAATCAACTAGTGGAGAACTGACGCACAGGACCCTATTAAACTCACGAGCAACAGTGATCGTTTTGGGTTCATCGAAGATCAGAACAACCTAATCGACTCCTTGGATCTCGAGGAGGATTAGTCGTCCTATTAAATTGATACATGGCATAGATATAGTACTTGGGTAGTCCAATCTAGTGTGAAACTTTAGGCTCGTTGGCTGGGTCAGAGAACATAAGATATTAGGGCTTCTCCGAGCCACGTGATGCTGTCTCTGCTTTCGTCAAATGGGCCTGCAGAACCTGAGAAGCCCTAATGTCCCCAGTCCGGGTAACGAACCAAATTACTGCCCAAGTCTCAATGCGGAATTTTTTCGCTGAACTTCTTTTCGCCACCCGACAGCCGCTGGCCGTTTCGCGCTCGCAAGGAATCAAGAGAAAATTTTCAGTGCGCTTTCCTTCCTCTCTCTTTCCCCTGTTCTAAATCATCAACTTTTGAATTCGCCAAAATGGTATGTCCTTTAAACAGTCGATGAGGCTAATTATCGGCAATGGCAACCTCCGTGGCACAGTCTGTTGTCCAAGTAATTGCTCTATGCTTCGTGCGGTTGCACTTTACTTGGTACAGTTTGCCTCTGTCATTGCTTTGATCTCACTCTTTACATAGAACAAAGATTGCTAACATCCTCAATAGGGTAAGGAAAAGTCTCACGTTAACGTCGTCGTCATTGGTCACGTCGATTCTGGTAAGTCCACCACCACCGGTCACTTGATTTACAAGTGTGGTGGTATCGACAAGAGAACTATCGAGAA